>QFFD01003708.1:0-15227 GCA_003314615.1 Pholiota microspora
TTACAGAAGGACGTCATGAAAGACTGGGCGGACGAGACTCAGCGCATCGGAGGCCATATTGTATTTTCGCCCCCCTCCCCTCAACTTCAGCGTAGGCGAGGAACGCTACACGGAAGATTGGGCCGTTATCGAGATCCACCCCGACATGATCACCAAGCTTAACTTCGTCAATGCCATCGACCTCGGCCACGTCGCTGCTGCCGACTTCAAGAAGTTCATGTACCCCCATCCCGCCAACCTTCACTCTTTCAACTATCCCGGCGATCGTCTCCGTAGGTGCCGAAGTATTCTCTCGGACGAGGAGATGCTCAACCCCGATCCGAACACGAAGGATCAAGACAACGAAGCCACCATCATGGCCATTCAGAACGGCAACGTCTCCGGGCTCCAAGTCGGCCGCATCAATAATATCCGCTCCGTCGTCCGCCACTACTTCATGAACCAGCCCGGCGTTTCATCGAGGGAGGTAGCCGTACTCCCTCGTACCTCCAAGTCTGGCCCTTCTCCAAGCCCGGAGACTCTGGAGCAAGTGTCGTTGCCGGTGACGGTAGGATTTACGGTTTATTCACTGGCGGAGACGGAATCACCGAAACGTTGGACATCACGTACTTGACCACTATCGACTTCATCATCGCGCGCATGAAGCACTTCGGTATCACTGGTAATTTCTTCCCTTTGACGGGTGATATCGCTTGAACGCCGTCCTCTCCCCAGATCCACCAAACCCCTGAGCCTATTCGCAGAGCTTGAACACGTTTTGATCCACGATCTTGATGTCATCCTCCAATCGCCACTCCCCACTGAAACCCAGAGACCCTTCTTGACAGGCCTCCGCAGTCACCGAGACAATTAACCGCGGAAACTCTGATCCATCGATCATGAAGAAGGCTGCTGATGTAGTTCTGAGGGTCATTGGGAATGAGGTGCTTGGACAGTACTTAATTCATGAAGATGATGATCAAAGTCTTATTCTTTAAACTGTGTGGTTCTTCCAAATCTCAATTATCCTACTTTTCCCTCTCAATAATGGTTTCTATTTTCATAAATACGCAAAGCTTTCATGAGCTCTGAAACTAATACTACACTACATAAGCTACATTATCATATCCCCTAAATATAGTCGAATGAGGCGCCCTGTGGCTGTGTTCGGCAAAATAATCGGGCGCCTAAATCGTGCGGCGTCTTTACTTCATTCCAACTTCATTTAAGCCAGCGAGTACCAGTCTTTTCGGATGCCTCAGTCTCTCCTCCGCTGTAACCAAGAGTCCTGTATCTAAAATTATATTTTCGTCAATATTGCGATCTTGCCTCGTTCAAATCAGGCCGTCTACTTCTTCACCCCAGTCATATCTAGATCTTTTATTGGGTGCATCTGACGGTTTCTGAGATACGACAGATCACAGAGACGCCTCCAACTACACCCCACCGAGGGGGGACCAAAGGAAAATCTCTGATTCTCGTCATGTAGAGAAAATCACCACGGATCCGGAATTCATTTGCGCAAAAATCTCCCTCAACATCTGCTCAGCATATTCATTCGTCTTGTTGAGGAATTGCGGCCTTTGATCCAGTCGGATGGCATTCCGACTGGATTAGTAAATCTGATCAATGGGGCATTTTGGATTTGAGCGAGTATGCCCTGTGTACTACAGAAAGCAAAGGGCAGATATGGATCAAACATGAACAGAACAGTATAAATGGTTAAGCTGGATATGGAAGAAGAGCGTTATGAAGAAAATTTGCACGGTTAAGTCCACCAACATTATTTTCACACGACGTCACAGAAACAATTTGATCGAATATCATCCTTGTCTTGTCCTGACTCCCATAAGTCGTCTTTGTACTTGGATGCGTAATCAATCTCCAAACTCCGGGAGCGTTATCCTGCGTCATCTCTAGTCTGCTCACAGCTGCTCACTTGTATAGTTACATGTTGCTACGCACTGACGCATCGCTGCAGTTTTGCCTGACTAAGGCACGCTAGATTTCCACAAAATCTGCGTAATAATTGATTAGTGAGCCATATCATTTAGCCGGTTTAGACGATTCAGGCCAAACCACTGCAGGATCCCGTTGTCTTCTAACATAAACTCCAAGGAAAAACGAACTCAACAGCATGTACATTCCATAGATATTGCTGATCGGCTGGCGGCAAAGGAATCGCATGTTTTACCCACCACCGTCGATTAGTCAACGATTCTTCGCGTTTTGTGATTATTCATCCATGGCCATCGACATTGAAATTCTGAACCGAGACAAATGCCTGCCATGATGAGTTATATTTGATTTCTACCAATGACCTACTACTTGGAAAACGTATAAAACGGCACTGAATTGTAGAGCGAGATGTAACATCCTTTCTGATCTTTCCCCTTTTTTGCTCAGTTGAAAGACATGGCTGATAGCTTCTTTGCACCCGCACCTGTTCCCAAGACTGGACTCGGTCGCTACCGTGTTCTCTCCCCTAATGCTGGTGTCCATGTCTCGCCCATTCAGCTCGGTGCGGCCAACATCGGTGAGGAATGGGACAGCATCGGTTGGGGCGGGATGAACAAGGAGAACTCCTTCAAGCTCCTCGACGCGTATTTCGATAACGGGGGCAACTTCATTGACACAGCCAACAATTAGTATGTGATATACTCGCTGGTCAGCAAACATCTAGCTGATTTTATGTTCCAGTCAAAACGAAACATCCGAAGTGTTTTTGGGAGAGTGGGCTGAGAGAAGAGGTATCCGCGATCAGCTTTTCATTGCGACCAAGGCGCGCAGGTATCCTGGATAACGGCTTTCTCCGTGTGCTGAACGATACGTTTTTATAGTACACCAGCAACTTCAAGCATGCAAATAATTCCGTTCAACAGAAAGTTCTCTACACAGGCAACAATGCCAAATCTCTACATATATCTGTCGAGGCATCGCTCAAGAAGTTGCGCACTACCTACATCGATTTACTGTACCTCCATTGGTGGGACTGGGACACCAGCGTCGAAGAGGTGATGAAGTCACTTCATAGTCTTGTCCTGCAAGGCAAGGTGATCTACCTCGTATGTCTCTCATAGATCACATCTTCCAATTGTTCTCAATGAGTTTTGTTTCCACAGGGAATCTCAGACACGCCCGCATGGATTGTGTCTAAGGCCAACCAATATGCGCGTGACCACGCCCTGACTCCCTTCTCTGTTTACCAAGGCGAGTGGAACGTCATGGAGCGTTCGTTCGAGCGCGAAATTCTTCCCATGGCTAGGTCGGAAGGTATGGCACTTGCGCCTTGGAATGTTCTCGCTGGTGGCAAGATCAGGACCGACGAGGAGGAGGAAAAGCGCCGTCAGACAGGCGAGCAGGGTCGCACATTCTACGGCTCATGGGAGCGCAATGAGAAAGAGAAGATCGTCTGCAGAGCTCTCGAGAAAGTGGCTGCCGAAGTCGGGACCAAGAGTATCACCGCTGGTATGCGTGTATGTTTTCTGAATTGCTTTCCTTCAGCTTATATTTTATATATAGTGGCTATCGCGTACGTCATGCAGAAGGCCCCGTATGTTTTCCCCGTTATTGGAGGAAGGAAAGTAGAGCATCTACTGGCCAATATCGAAGCGCTAGAGATCAACCTTAGCGAAGATCATATTAAGGCGCTCGAAGATGTTGCAGAATTCCAACCTGGTTTCCCGTCTTCGATGATTGTACGTTGGACGCTTCCACCAATTTTACGAGCACTTACAATTATGTATATCTTTTCAGGGCGATGGTTCTACTCCTTCCTTACTTCTGGCATCCGCTGCCCATACCTACAGGCCGAGGTTGCAACCTCTGCGTCCCTCGACCGGAAAACAGTGAGGCTGTATATCCGCATATGCGGAATGTACCCGTTGGAAGGGCATTTGTCAGTTACCACGGTTCATCAATCGAGTACATGTATATTTCAATGGCGCGCGAGATGGAATTAATAATGTTTCCTAGCATGTCCACAGATAAAGAGCTGACTACATACAGTCTACTACATTGTGGATTCCTTTCATCGGACCTACTAAGACAAACAAGACAATACAAGTTATATATAATTGGCACGTAACGCCGCGTGTTTCTCCCATGAGCAGACTACAATGCATCTCTTACAGGCTTATCCAACGTCCATTTATTACAGACCAATTACCAAAACCGACTGAAGACGCTACCTCTCCCTGCGCTATCACCCAAAAACATCCCAACGCCTTCTTGAATTGCCACGCTGACAGGACGCATGGGAGTGGAGTCGAATACATGAGGACACGGCTGAGGAAGAGGACGCGGCACGAGATGGGGATTCGCGCCATTGTGAGGGTTCGAAGGATCATACACAAGGTCTTTTTCGTATATGGAAGGCAGACGTGGCGAGGAAGCCAATTCGTTGTATTGCGAGTCGTTATACAGAGCTCGGGCACCTTTTAGGCGTGTCAAGATCTACGTCGCAAGAGGATTAATATTTTCTCTGCAGAAAAAATGGACTAACGTACCTGTTCGTAAAATGCGATTTCGCCGTCTAAGTGATCTACAGTTACCGCCTTGAGGTCCTCGGATTTTTGCTTGTGATATACATCCATTTCTGCAATAGTTGTATTCAACACAGTTTCACATCTTGCTACCATGTTTTCGTCCGCCTAGATTGGCACATCAGAACAAGCGATATGACATTGGTGAGAAGGCCTACGTATGTTGGTCCACTACGATTTCCAACTCCAATAGCTTCGCGGTATCTACTTAGCGTAGATTTGTGGGTCGTGATAGTGCTCTGGCAATGTAGTCCTTGGTCAATGATCATAGACAGCGTAACTTTACCGTTTGATGGAACTCACCTCGTATAAGGAGGTTGGATGCGCCATAAGTTTCAAAGATTCGTGTGTAGCTAACTGTGTTCTGCGAGCCTAATTTTACAAACAAGTCAATGTTCAAAGGCCATTTTATTTTTCAAATGACCTACATGTCCATCGTATAAGTTGGCTACCGTTTGCAGAGTTTCGCAAGTCTTCTGCGCCGCTTTGGTCAACTTCAGGCATTCTTGTATTTCGGCTGCACTTCAATACAAAGAATCATAGAGAAATATATGCTTACCAGCACATCCATCCCTCCAACACCATGCGCCTTCATTGTTCACCAGTCCCTTCCTTTTGTCTTCGGATTTATCTGGGGAGTGTGATGTAGCCTCGCTCTCCTCTTCGTTCGTCAACCCTGGAGCAGGATCTGAGGCAATCGGCGTAGATGTTATCAAAGAGAGAAGAGTGTAGGAAAGCAGGCGTTCAGCTTTGGACATTTCTATGTTGAACAGCATTGGATTGGACGTGACATGCTAAGCGGAAGAAAGACCTCGAACCTATACGAGCTTCTCTGACGCGGCCAAACACGTTGCGCAGGCTCTGAACACCCTTTCCGACGGCGCTTGTGTGTCTTTTGAATAGTTTGACAGTTTCTTCTGCGTCCTCGAAGTCGACGTTGAATGCGGGATGGTAAACACGGGCGTAGAAGGATGGTCCAGCAGCAGGGGCTGAGGTATATTGTGGCAGCAGACGGATCCATTCCTGTTTCACAATATCAACATTTCAGACTTGAACGTAAAAAAGAGAGACTTACACTATCATTATCACATCCTAAGAAGAAAGTGACCACTTCTGCATATCGTATTATAGGATGGCGAACGATCTTATTGAGGTAACGCTCTAAATCGCCTCTTCGAGCTTCGACGAAATCTTCACTAAATCGACCTGCGTATTGTTTTTCTGGAAGCGGAGGGAGCACAATTCCAGGCAAGCGACGCGAAAGAGCAGTATGCAACATCACAAAGTGGGAAAAGCGCCGTTGCACTGTAATACGAGTCGCTGTTTCGTTTGAAGTAGGAGATGATGGGTGGTGATCGTCGGGGTCGGCAACTTCTATCCAGTCAGCAGATACCGCTGGAATTGGTGGTGCCGGAAACAAAGAAGTGACGTTGTACATTGTGTACGCGCCTGAGAGCCCAGACATCCGTTTGGAAGGAGAATGTACGATGATATTAAATGATGGAGTTTTGGCGTGCCATCTGGGTCCTGCGGGTCCTGCGTCTATGATATGTCGATCCGCCTCTCCTAATCCTAGGATAGTATCCTTCGCTCGCTCTTCTTCTAAGGCATCAAGCATCGACGCCGAGGTATCTTCTCTTGCATGACTGACTTCAGTTTTTGAAGTAGGAGGCGGAGGGGCGGGAATCGTGCTCCCATTCAATAGGAATGATTCCGCTCCACTGGTAACAAAACTTGAAAACCGATTCAGAGATTTCCCTCCCAAAAGGCTTTGGCGAAAACTAGGAAATGTCGGAATCCATTCGCCAGTGTTTTGAGGTAACAAGGCAGCGAGTGATGATTGCGATTGAGATGATCGGGGTGATGGACGCGGTGTAAGTGACGAGCTTGAAGCTTCTCTTTTCCTGGTGACATCAAGCTGAAGATCAGGTGCAAGCGAAAATTCGACGGTCAGCTACCGATCCGATTGGATGAGACAACCAAAAGGCATCGCATACATCAGTGACATACCGTATAATACGTCTGTGGCAGGAGCCCGATTTCGCCTGTCACGTCTCTTACAAGACTCCAGCCATGCCCAACATCTTCCTTGATGATATCCAACTCGTCGCCCGCCTCAACGCACAGCTCTCTGAACTCTGCCTTTCCTTCGAAGGGGTACAGTGCACGAGCAGGACGCGTCATAACTTCTGGCTCTTCTTCTCCCTTGTCTTCATCGGAAAGCGCGAAGGGACCATCTAATTCAGATAGATACTGCTTGGACCGCACCCTCGATATAGACTCTTCTGTTCCAAGATGTTCAGTCCAGGCAGTTGACGTATTGATCCCAGAGTCGAATTCAGATACAGGCCGCTTCAGACTGGAACTTTGAGTCCCTGGAGGAAATCGAGAGGACCTTGGGAGAGTGGCCATGATAGTGTCTGCCTTGGGAGAGATACGGGTCGCAGGTCAGGGTATATCAGAGGCAGAAGTTCAGCTCAGATTGCGTGGCACAGAATTAGAGGTGCCGAGTTTTTGGATAGCTCGCATGTATAGCTTGGCTGCTCGGTGGCAACAGTCAACGGGTTTTCTGAGGAGCCTGGTCGCTTCACTCGAGTCAACTAAATTAGGATGTAGATAAGATCGTTAATGACCCCGAGCCTGATAAGATAATTCACCTTTTGAAAGTACCTTCACTGGATACTTAAGATTCTGGATGCAGAGAGTACCGATTGCTAAATAGTTGTTAACATCATTTAGAGTAACACCTAGTACAACACAACATCTATGTAGAGATTTAGACAAGAATAGCTAAATACTCTCATTTCTACGCATCCTGCATGATCAAAAGGTGGGTGTTCCCCTACAGGCAAATAGGCGTCAGACAATACTCTATGCCAAAACAAAATGTTATATCTTGATTACTCACTCGCAATCTGCAAATCCAAGGGCTCCCCATCCAGTCCAGCGTGGAGTACAGACACGGAAATGAGAGGTCTTGTCAAGTGCTTGCAGTTCTTCGACTTCTTCGTTGGTAAGATCGATGATGTTCGCATTCGCTTTTGGGTGATGCTGGGGTTAGTATGCACATTCTGACACAACTAAAGAGATGAAAACTAACCTTCGATACGGGAGTTGCTGACGGATTTGGAAAGTACTGCGAGGATAATCAGGTGAGAATTCGAAACAACTTTCACGATCTTCCTAGCACACCTGTGATGCCAGGGTTATTAGCTTGCAAAGAAATCAGGATGTTCGCTGGCTGTACGCTGTACTTCTCAGCGAGTTTCGTAACAACTGGGTTCGTCAACAGAGGTGAATCGTTCGATCCGAGGGGCGAGTACGCAGTGAGGACGATCCCCTTTGATCGACAGTAGTCAACAATATCTTCTTGAGTGCAGCAGCTGAACGTTCAGAAGCATAAGGATAACAGAACTCAAACGAGTGATATGAAGACTCCACGTACGGGTGGAGCTCAATCTGGTTGACGGCTGGAACTATTTCAGAGTTGGCAATCAAGCGCTCGAGATATTCTACGCAGAAATTGGATACACCTGCAGAGTAGTGGGCGCACACGATCAGACGACTATAGCTATGTGCGATCAAAATGCGTCTTACCTATGGCTTTAACTTTGTTTGGGTGTTCCTTGAAGATTTTCTCCATCTTGTGCCAGGTGTCCAGATAATCGATCTGGGGACAATAAAATGAATAACTTGAAAGTTCTCGAGAAGAACAAAACTTACGGATCTGTCAGCGCCAGAGTAGTCTGCTTTCATCGGAGCAGGCCAGTGCATGAGCCCTTGAAAGTACGTCAATTTCTATATTTCTACCTCTCATGCTCACCAAACTCACAAAGATCGAGGTAATCGGTCTTCAGATCCTTTAGCGAATTTTCAAACGCCTGCTCGACCTTCAGATGGTCGTTATTGGCGAGCTTGGTGGTCAAAAAGAACGATTCGCGTGAAACGCCGGAGGCTTGAATACCCTGTCCAACTTCATTTTCATTCGAGTACGCCGTAGCAGTGTCAATGTGCTTGTAGCCATTCTTGAGTGCAAACTCGACCGCGTGTTCGACCTGTCCAGGAGCCGCCTTCCAGGTGCCTGTAAGATTACAACTCGTTGATCAGATGCATGATCAACTCGTTCATTCGTTCCAGGCGACGCACCGAGACCCAAAGTTGGCATCTCAGCGCCGGTGTTGAGTTTAACGGTCTTACTAGCTGGCATGATGGTTGTGAGCGGGGGAAAAGTATACTCCAGATAACACACGGAATGGATTAAATACTTCCTCGACTGAGCTGCACGGCCCGGCAACTTGCTGGCAGAAGGGACGAATTGGTCAAGATGACCTCATGGGACGACTTATTTCGAGATAAATGGGAATTGTTGAGCACTCAGCTGCACCCGGGAAATCGTCGGAGTAGACATCGGCAGGCGATCCGCAGAAATGGAGAAAACTTGAGCTCATTGGACAGAAGGACGTAGGCAAGTCAGTAACCTGCGCGCACAAGGTGAAATGGGATTGACGATCTTGGTATATTATCCATATAATATTTGATATTGGTTGGTACGAAGATACAAAACCTACAACAACGATAACACTGAAAGTATAGGCTTCGTAAACCTGAACTACAAAAAAATTGAAACCGCTCACCATTTCCCTGCATACCATATGCTTGCACCACCCTAAGACTCAACCAACCGATCCATACGAAATGGACAACAATGGAAAAAATTGCACGACAGACGAAGAGTAGTCTGAATCGAGTTGCAATAAGCCCTCATTCTGCCCGAAAGCAGAAGAAGAACCATGACATGCGCTGCGAAGTGAGCTGAAGAACAGTCGGGCGCGGCCAAATCACCCTCGCGGGTGACATCGACACAACGCACCGCCACCCAATCATTACGGCGAGTTCCAAGACCGCCTCGCGCCACACCCTCCTGCCTGACACGAAGCCGACGATCTTTGGGCTTCCTCGAAAGGATAACGCGAGGAGTCGGATTTCTGATACGCCGTTACAGCTGGTTACAGCTGGATCCTGCTAGGACCAATCGAGAATGACTAGAATGCTCAGACCTTAGCCCGCTCGCGACTGTGGACTGGAAATGTCCTGTATGGGGCGAGCCTCGCAGCTTTTCATCTGTCGTGGTCGTGAGGAGAAAATCTCGAGCGCGCAGAAAATATGACTTTGTGTGTTTGTTTGCACATGTCTACTTTCGACGTTTGCGGCCAAACACGCGGCAGTCGCACGGTCTACCTTGCACTTTGCTTGCACTAAACTTTTGCTGAACTTGTTACTTAACGGAGCTGTTCTGGTCACTCGAAGTACTTACTGCTTCTTATTTGACTCTTGGATTTATTCAATGAGACGAAAGATGTAGCATGAACAACATCTCTTTCTTCTATGATGCTGCGGACACCTCATCTATGATAGGTCCTCGCGCTCTACAAGTTTTTTGTCCT
Organism: Pholiota microspora; assembly: GCA_003314615.1. Taxonomy (NCBI): domain Eukaryota; kingdom Fungi; phylum Basidiomycota; class Agaricomycetes; order Agaricales; family Strophariaceae; genus Pholiota; species Pholiota microspora. The sequence goes on from QFFD01003708.1 coordinate 9,968, forward strand.
ACCGATGAAATCAACGCTTCACGCAATCTACTCGGTATCGATATAGGCATCACAAGTCAAGAGCAATCGCACATATACTTTCGTCACATTGTCCGGCCTCTTCTCTTAAAATATTCTCTCCCATTTACGCTCTGACTGTCTAGTAATACAAACAACGCACGTTCTGGAACTGTGTTGGCTCTACAAGATGCGAGTCTCTCACTAACATTCCCCGCTTTCCAGTCACAAACGCTCTTCACAGGATATATGCGCTCGTGATACAACTCGGTTTCTATTTCTAGCTTGATGAAATTCCTTTTTGGACAAGACTCCTCAACGAAGCTGGCGTCCCATCTTTTGACTGCACATTCATGACACCGCACCTCCACCATGGCCGAGAAACATTACCTCCCACTGTACAAACCAAGTCTGCTCTTTTTCCCAGCTGTAGCCCGAGAGATCAATGATCATGATGTTGCCCAAAATTACGTAGCTATGGTCACAATCAAGGGAGCCCAGTGAGTTCCTTCTTTCTCATTCGACGCTAGCATGACCGATCTGGAGATACGGCAGGCAAAACAACATTTCTAGGGAAATGTCAACGTTTTATTTTCTCCAATACGAAATCACTGTCAGTGCGATACGAAATCGTAGCCTAACTGAAGATCTAACCTGTATCCGCAGAAAGCCATCGAATGCATTGTATCAGCGCATATATCGACTCCTCTGCCTCTCGAAGTCGTAGTCCGATGCACTGGCTACATACTAACAGCAAGTGAGTCTCGTCAACATCATCTCCGACAGCCAAGTTGATTCTGCGCTGATGATAAAAGAGCGAAAGCCTTGGCGATATGGGAAGACTCTAGAGCTGGGATGGGGGGACGGACGGGTCTACGCATGTCCTGAGAAGTGGATCTTTACATTCCAGCTATTGGTGGAGGGAGATGGAGAATATGGAACTGTGTAACGTTCATGGTAGCCTTACCTGCAGTGATGTCTTATGCTTTTTCCAAATAAGCCTTCCCGGACGTATAAAGTAATCCTCGGGATCCATGAGCGGCATTGAAACTGAGGTGTCTCCGAAATGTTTCGGGGTAAATACATCTATCAACAAATGTGGTCAGTCAACATGGTATCCAAACATAAAAGCAAAGACAATACTACTGACCTGCAATCTCATCAGGAAAAATCACCTGCCTACGGTTACTCAGTATTCTCTCAAGGTGACCCACATTCCAGAGTCCTCTGAGAGTGGTTGGTTATTCTAGAATGCTCGTCTTTGATTTACAACAAATGGGTACGTACAATGATTCAATGAGGGTCTCCTTGGTCTCCTTGACGTCGTAGTATGTATAATACCACTCAATAACGACTGCCGCCTTGGTTTCATCAGTTTTTGTCAAAAATTTTAGACATAAAACTCACCGGAGGAACATCTTCATCCTGTTCGAATTCTTCTTTCCTTTGTTCAAGATGAATAATTCTCCCCTGCCAATATAAATGACCGGGGATCTGTCTTCGTTTTTTGTATTCGGGGGTGTGAATGTAGACTTCGCGAGGTGGATTGATAAATACTCTGAGTAATAGTAGTCAAAAAAGGAATGTAAACATTGAAATAAGAAATCCGCACGATTCTCCCACTTTGATAGTGAGCGATGCTCTGTCATCCCCATGAACTAGTGATGTACATGAGTTCAAAAAATAAATTGACTTGTTCAAAAATAGAAACCGACTGAGCATCTCAGGAGCCGTTGAATACAAAGCGCGGAAATCCTGTAGCGGTACTTGTGGGGTTATTTTAGGGATTTGTTGAATCATACGGGGTGATTTATAACACATTTGAAGCAAACAGTATTATATTCTGCCGAAGATCTGGATCTACACAATGTTATATCGTCGGTGAAACGGAGCCAAGTGATTAAATATCCGGGTGATCTCGGCAATTTTCACCATTAGGGCCCAGAGGGACGCTTCTGAACTTTTTTTGCAACTTGAGAGAATTTTGCGGCATAGATGTAAAGAAAGGCGCTTTTCCTCTTGTCGGGCAGGAACCCCAAAGCAACCTTTACTTTCCTGAGCCACAGGTCGAAATCTTCTTGTTTCGCGGATCCCTTGAAAATACATATAAAGTTAGAAATCCTGTCGCCAAAAAATAAATGGCCTCACAGAGGTTGGGTCATCCAAGTGTCATGCCAAAATTTTGGACAATGTGCCGGGATTGAGGACTAAACTCCACCGAAGTTTCCGCTTGGGTCTTGGGACTCCATTCGATCGGGTTATTCTTTCTGATTAGTTTGGGCGGAACTGTGGGGACGTTGTTGTTGGGGACCTTCTTTTTGGAGGTCGCGACCTGGACGATGGTGGGCGTCGAAATATCAAGTACTTGTCGGGTGGGTGAAGGGGTTGAGCCATCCCTTTTTTGTTTTCCAATAACTCTTTTCGATCTCGAAGGAGCCGTATTTTTATCCTTGGCCTTGTTCTTGACTCCGAGTGGTCTCCCACCACGAGTGCGGCAAGGTGCCTTCTTTCCGCTGGCCGATCCCGTGGCCTTCTTACTAAATTCCGATCCCGAGTCCTCGATTTCCGACCGCCAATCCGCTGTTGCCGCATTTCCGAGATCCCTTTCCGAGTCCTCGATTTCCGACCTCCAGTCCCCTCCTTCCTCCTTCATCTCTATTTCAGACTCTCCCGAGTCCCTCTGGTAAAAATGTCTCTCTTCACCATCATCCGCCATAACCCAGGAGTTTCCACCAACCATCTGGTCCATTGACTCAACTTCAAAACTCACAGAAGAACGTAAATTGGTCCTGGTTTTTTCAGGTGTATTGCTTTGAGAAAGAAACATTTCAACTTGATCGACCTCCATCTGATCGTCTTCGTCAAAGGTTTTTGTTACCTCATTGGTGGAAACCTTGTTGTTAGGGGTCTCACTGTTAACATCCCTCATTACGGAAGCACCTACTGCAAGTTGGTCTGTAGATGATTCCCCTCTGCTTCTTCGGTCGACTGAATAAAAAACACATGGTCACTGTCTACAACCAAAATGAAATCTGATTTCAATTTACCGTGATACGCATATTTTTTCGTCTTTCGACGCTTGAAAATCCGCGATAAATCAATGTAACGACCTTCATGCTTCCTTTTCAGAATATTGATTATTATATTTTTTAAATGGATGTACTCACTTGGTTTTTGAGGAGCCTTCGGTCGGTGCAGGTTATGTTCGTTCAAAGGGGGACTGATTTTTTCTGTGAAATCATTGGATTTTCATCGTGGTGGTGGAGTCTCTTTAACACCAAACTTACGAATTTCACTTGAGGTCTGTTGAGAATGATTTTTATTTTCTTCAACCCATGAGTCTTCTGCAACATAAAGTTTGTCATTGTTTGATTCTGCCAAAAAATTGTAACAAAAAGAGGGGGGGAGGGACGTTCACAAAAATCCCTTTTTGAAGGCGAGAGTCTTGAATTCGAGAAGATCTCTCAGGCTAGAGTAAATTTTTGGTCGTTTACCTTCATTGATCACAGGCTCAGATTTCTCCACTGGTTTGCGCGTCCCTGCATTTGGCGTCAACTTGAGATTTATCGTGGCTTTCCCCTTTGGTTTCTTGGAATTTTTCCCTACATTGAAATGGGTGAATGTTTATTTTCTTCAAATCTTACACTTTCTTACCTTTCCCCTTCGAAGATAATGTGTTCTCCGAGGGATCCCTTGCCGCTGCCGTTACTGTTACCATAGCCGATTCCTCTGCCGCTGATGTTGCTGCTCCCGTGTCTCTTGCCATTTCCGCAGCCGTTGGGATGGTCAAGGGCTTTGGCGGTCCCTCTTCCTCGGGATCCTCTCTTTCTCCTTCCGTATCTTCTTCTATGTCAGACATGTCTGCGTATCTCAAATCTAAAACCCAAAAAATGGTTGTTCAACGACAATATTATTGACATAAACGAAATGTGTTACTCACCGTCACTCATCAATTCAAAATCTTCTAATTTCATGGATGGACCAAGATCCCTAATGAGTTCTTCTTGAAGCCATTCTTCGATGTTTCCGGAACATTTATCCAACACTTCTGTTTCCACCTGAGACAAATTCCTCGTTTCGAGAACGGGTTGTAACTCCCAATCTGCGTCGTTGTCCTCGAGGACTTCAAATTCATCCAGGGGTCCATCACGACGAGGTTCCTTGGGGTTGGAGTGTTGCATGTTTTCGTTGGTGGTCTCATTTATCCACCAAAAATCAAAGGAATCACGATCCCCAGATTGAAGTTCCGCCAGAATCGTCTGATAGTACTGGAGATAGCGAGTGAGGCGACGAAAGACCAGGATGTGGAAGTGAGACCGATCCTTGGAGATGTATGTCCAGCAGAGAACAATATATTTGCAAAGAAATATCCGGAGGCGGGACATAGGAAGGGGAGGGGGCTTGAACGAGGAGGGGTGAGTCTGATCTTCCCCCGTAACAAGGGAGAAAGCAATGAGCGTCCCAGTTTCATCAACCCGATAGGGTTTCATGCAAAGTTCGAATACGGAAAGGATAGCGCGATCACTTTGAGGAAAAAGACTCCAGTCAAATTGAGCAACAGAGGAGGGGAACATGGCTGGTATGTGATATAGTGATGGTGAGAAGGGAGGCGGAGCTACAACCAACTAATCGATGCCATCAATACAATTTTCCCGGGGTCTATGTTTAGAATCCGCGTGAAAGACAATCAAGCACGCTTTCTTTCTTGCCACCACAATCATCATCATGACCAGCAGCTGGAGGTCAAACTTTGAGGTCTCCGTCATTCGTAAATTCGCGAATTCCAAAAGAGTAGGTGGGTGAAAATTCAATGTGGTATCTATCGTGATGGATAAATTGATTTGATTTCGCCTCAGATATCAACACACCAGCCAACCTGGCTGGGGAAAATTGCGCCCTTATTTTGGAGAGTGGTAGCGTGAGGAAAGCAATCGTATTCCCCTCTGTACTCGGACGAGACTTCCAGGCATATATTTAGTTCCTGTTGGAGATATTTTTTGATATAACCGAATAAGCGCAGATAGACATGGTCAATCCCATTTTGAAATTCGCCGATCAGGGAAATTTGGACCCCGATAAAGACCACACCAATGGGGAATATAAGATGGACGCCAAAATATTCGGTTGTGCTTTTCTTTCGCACTCCAACCACCAAATTGGCCATCCAGTATGTTTTTTTTGTTTCTTTTTGGGTCTCGTGGCTTAGGAACCAGTCCATCCACAAATTCTGACGCACTATGGCACATGAAAGAATGCTACCTCA
>QFFD01003751.1:0-18852 GCA_003314615.1 Pholiota microspora
CTTGGGTAGACGGACAGACTTCAGATGGCCATGGGACCTGAAGATAGGATATGTACAGATGAGCAACATCTAAGAAAGATAGAAATGAGCGAGCTTACCCGAAAAGATCCCGAACGTCCTTTTTGGTCGCCTCGAAGGGTACATTCTTGACGATCATCTTCGTCGTACGGCTGGCGGAATCCACAAGACCAGCCTTCTTCTTGCCCCCGTCCTCCATTCCACGGCCGGCAAATGTGACATGCAAAGCATGACCGTCCAGCACGAAACTCTGAACGCTTTTCAAAGCCTTTTTCGCGCTGTCGACATCCTTGAAGCCCAAGAAACCATATCCCATACTGAGGCGTACTTCCGGACGTTTTGGATCGGGTTTCGTTTGTATACGAGCGAAGGAGAACCCTGGTAGATGGGAGAAGACTTTGTTGAGGCGCTCTGGAGTAGTGAGGAATGCAAGATTCTTGACATATAACGTGGACCCGTTTTGAACAGAAGGTTCCCCTTGGGATGATTCCAGCCCATCGATAACCTGCTCCGCGACACGAATAACATGAGCAGGTGTCTCTTGGGTTTCCGGAATTGAGGTTCCCGTCGTCTTCGGTACGAATCCTTCAATGAACATACCAAGAGGTCCTTTCTCTAGGTAGATGATCGAGTTTCCTAGCCGCCGGTATGCAACGGCCCGGAAAGCTTTGGCGGCCTCATCCGGCCTTTCGAAGTCGACGACCGCCATGGTGCCAGCGGGTGGTACCAAGACCCGACTCAGCTCACCGTGCGACTGGAATAGTTCGCGTATCTGGTCGGCTGTCGTTCCATAGGGGATATTTTTGACTAGGATGGTCGTTTCTGACCGAGCGCGGGAGGAAAAGGTAGAGAGTAGGACACCTTGACTTTCTAAGTACGCCTTGGTCTCTTGAATGATGTGGGTCTCAGCCAGAGCAAGTTTGACGGCTGCATTATCGCCAGACTCCGGGTTCAAAATTTCCGACTTGTCGATGTTCATGCGGTCGGCGATGGACGAGGCAACGGCATCGCTCTAATAGAAAGCAACGGTCGGTTTGCGTGCAAAAATTCAATTTGATATGTACATACGTTCATGTATAACATGCTCCAATTAAACTCCTTGCCTGCCGTCGCTTTTCGCTTTGCGTTCTTCTCTTCCTTCACGCTCTTTTTGTGACCGTCCGTTTCTACCTCGACTTTCCCTTTCCTGTCGACCGCAGCAAGAATATGTAGGAGCCGGCCTTGGAATGAACGTCGGTCGAGAGCCTCATACGCCGCTAAAGCACTTGCTGGTTGGGCAAAGGTAACATAAGCTAGGCCTTTGTGTTGCTTGGTGATGTGATCGAGAGGAGCATGAACCTGAATAGAGTGATGAATCAGTGCCAGTTCATATACCAAATTAAAGAGTGAGATGAAGGTCAGAATATATTTCTACTATCGGTATTCCATGAGGATCGACATGCCCGAAGGTCTGATGTCCCTAAACTTGTAACATCCTATGAACAAAAAAGAGACGACAATTACCTGTAGGAAGAAAAGAAGTAAGTCACGAATTAAAATTCAATAATGTTTGAGGTAAATAATGAAGAATCAGATTGTTTTCTACTATCGGTATTCCAAAAGGATCAACATTCCCGAAGGTCTGATGTCCCTATTCATTTGTTCATCTTTCTAGGACGACGTTTGGTCAATAAACGAAGAACATTCAATGCTTACCTGAGTGATTTCTCCAAACGGGCGGAAAAGCTCCGTAAGCTCTTCGTCCGTACACGAGAAAGCCAAATTTCGGACGAACAACCGCGAAGTTTGCAGAATGGTGTTCTTTGTCGCGTCAACTGATATATCATCGTTCATTTCACGAGAGGGCGCCGTGGTCTCAACTATAATAACTTCCTGTTTGAAGGCAGTCAAATTCGAAGCCTAGATCAAAACCCGACAATGCTTACTGGGCCAGCGGCCTTTGTCTTCTGGGTATCGTCTTCATCGTCTGATTGCTCAAAAGCACGTTCTTCGGCATCGACATTCTGCGACCTGCGTTGCTTCATCCAATCCAAGTCACTCAATGACCCGTGGGCTGAAGCATCTGCGGAAGCTGAGTTCACAGGAAATTGAGGCTCCGCGGTGGGTTCATTGGCCCAAACAGGGACTTTTGATGGTTTCATTACTTTCATAAACTCATCGAGTTTGGCGTCAGTCGGCGGGTTGGCTGTTGGTGTCGATGAAGGTAGCTGAACAGACGATGATGAGGCGATCGGATCAATACGTCTTCTTTTAGCTGGACGGGGAGTAGGTATGTCTTTGGTTCCCTGAATTCCCGATATTTCAGTGTTCTGTTTGAAATTAAAGAGATCAGAGATCAGAGAAAAAAAATACCTCGCTTATATTCACTTCGATGCGAGTAGAATCGATGAAGGTACGGTTGTACCACCGTTGAGCTACTTGAGCTTCAGCATCAGATTTGAATCCGACGAAACCAAACCTCCGCGAGGTTCCATCGCTCTTCGAAGACACTTTGACATCGGTGAGAGTGCCGCCGGGACCTCCCTTCTGCTCAAAGTGAGCCCTTAGCTTCTCTGGCGTCACATACGTAGGTAGGTTCTTGATGATGAGTCTGGACATTCAATCTAAAGACTAAAATGTCCTGGTTAGCAGATTAACACACTGGAGGACGAGTGCTACCGACCTGAGGAACTTTGGACAGAAGGAAAAATAGTCAGTTTTTATGGAATTTGTATTTTGAAGCTCAGATCGGCCATCGCCGGCGGTCACGGGAGTATATTCACATCCAACGTCAATCGCAACACTTGAACTTCTTCACCTCTGGCGTCTCCCAATTGGCAGCAGTGTACATAGATAAATTGTGGTCAAGAAGGTAAAACCAGGACCATTTTACGACGCTTCAGAATGTCGTATTCGTAAATTTCGGGAACGTAAAAGTGACTTCGTGTGTGCATCCGTATACAAGTTGCTGTTGCAGCAACTTGAACGTAGGCAGCAATCAAGCTCCGATGATAATTCATTGACGAAGCTAAGGGAGCGTAGTTAGAAGGACTCAGGAAACTCGCGTATTTTTATTGGCAGTTGCGTGGAATGATATGGCACCCCCAGCCATAGCACACTCGAGGTAGTGGTCACACTACAGCCGGAATAGGACAGGCACTAAACTGGGAGTGGGTCCAGGGAAGTCGGTAGATGCATAGTATGATCAAGCTACAGTTGCACAGTTGCAACTTGCTAGTGATAGCAAGCTCGAGGTACTTAGTCGCACTACAATGTATGGGACAGGCGCTAAGACTGTGATCCGAAAGCTGAACATGTCAAAGCACTTAGCATTGGGATCACCGCCATAGTTCCTACCAATCAAATTGTGTAGTGGTGGTTTGTGGAGTTGAACAATGGGGGAGTGAGCTTGACGCGTGACAATACGAAGGGATAAAACCCCGCCGTTGACGTCATTTATATCGGGATTTTCCATTTTGGAATTATATTAGCCGGCCCCATGCCCGCCCTCCTAGCCTCGTGACCAGCCCCTTGAAGTCATCCGCTTCAACAGGTTGGTCCCGGCTTAGGAATTCACAACGTTTTCATTAATCGTATGAGCAATGGTATATTACCTAGTACTCGAGTAAATACTATGGAAAGCTAATGGAGCGTCAGAACGTCTTGACACAGTTGATCACATCTGGCACTCGTATGAGAGTCCGCCAATCAAGTTGCCACTTCGGACGCGACTTTCTGCTTCGCATCTTTTCACTCAATTTCACTTCGTTTCGACGAGACAGCTGCATCATATCCTGTCTGATAATTTCTACAAGTTTCTCTGCCAGAGCTTAGCTTGTAGAGTACACATTGCAACGCAATGTCATATATGCCTCTTTACTTATGTTACAGTACTCCTATGCTATTTGCGCGTTTCCTCACGCTTTGAGGCGCAAAGCTACCTCCAATGCCCAAGACCAGGTGGGCATACATTAGTATGCAATATTGTCTTTTCATGTTGAGTACATGTACGAATTTTGCGCGAACGGCGGGTCAATTTCGTTGGTCCAACTTGGGTACAACTTTCGCAGATGGGAAAATATTCCCGTGACTCGGAGAATCATCGCATTTCTGTAGAGATTTCTCAAAGATTTATTCCTTCTTTTCTCTTCTTCTTCACCCTAAACCCAGCAGAGAGCAGAGGGACTTTTCACCTGGCTCATTTATGGCATCGAATACCAAACAAGTGTTTTCGGAGGAAAAGAACCCAAGAGGGATTCCAAAAGCTCCGTTTATTGTAAGAATCTCATCTCTCATCTGCTGTCTATTTAATGGTCTAATGAGAACGATAGGCGGATGTCGATGCATATCTTGGTAGTTCCGATGCTGAAGTGGAACCGATCCTTAAAACCTTCCAAGATGCTCTGGCGTACGCGTTTTCTCGTCTCTCTTCATGACACTTCGTGAACGACGATCCTCGTTCAGCAAATACCGGTACATGGATTCTAGTCTGACGCAACGACGCGCAAGCCTAGAGGAGAAGATACCGGACATCCGCAAAACGTTGGATATGGTAGAGTATCTACAGGAACGAAGGGTACGCTCCACCTCCCATCTGGCGATATATTGGCTCTGAAACATAGACTCAGGAAGGCAAGAATAAGGCTACAGAAGACGAGGATGAACTAGACGACCTTGATGAAGAGGATGGTCCTAAGAAACCTATCAAAACCACATTTGAGCTCAATGATACTTTGTTCGCCGAAGCCGAACTAGAAGAAACTGATACCGTTTATCTTTGGCTTGGGGTACGTAAAGTCTTGACCCAGGCATCCTACAAACAACTTAATGAATCAACCCTATCACTTTAGGCAAATGTTATGCTTTCTTATAAACTACCAGCCGCTGTCGCCCTTCTCAAAAGCAAACTTGACGTCGCGCAGACAAGTCTAACCAATACAATAGAGGACCTCGAATTTCTACGAGAACAACTCACCATCATGGAGGTGAACACCGCGCGTGTCTACAACTGGGATGTGAAACGGAGGCGGGAGCGTCGAGAGAAGGAAGCTGCTTCTGGGATAAAGAGTGAGAGATGAGTCGTCCATCCGAAATCGTGTGTTATTCCCCACTTTGTCACAATTCATTCTGTCGTAATTCTGCTTCAGCTCACGCCTTAGCGGAAATTACAACATCAACTGCCTGTGTCTTCGCTTCCATTGCAATTTCGCCATCCTGGCAAGTTCAGAGTACCGACGACACTGTCAGATTCTAAATTAAACCTGCGGGCTGACGAAGAAACCGTGTCAAATATATACAGTATCGAAAAAATAACTGACGCTTATGTTCAACGCTCTCATTTCCTATTGTATTCTCTCAACCTTGAGGCCTAGGGGGCTAAGAGCCAGGATTCTACACTTTCTTTCGACCATAAGTTTCGAACAACGCCGTCGATATTTGACCAAAACACGTGTTTGCTCCCCCCACTTTCATTTTGCTTCCACTTCCATGCCGCCTATCCAAATCATCGTACCGATTGGACATTGGACAACTCTCAATAGCCTCGACGGGAAAACTTCCGATAAGCATTAGGAACCTTTCTCAGCTCCCATGTGATGCCTCCCAAGCCACCCAATCATCATCTCAGGTTGGTATTTTTATAACTCACTTTTGACTCGAGTCCGCGCATAAAACTGGGACGTCCGCATATGTATACTCGACGGCTTTATTTCCTTCCCCTTCCCTCTTTGATCTCCCTACCTGCGCCATTAGACTAAGGAATAGGAATGAAACCCAAAGAGAGTCATGGTCCACCCAAGGCGGCGCCCCTTCATAGAAAATCGTCCACCGGCGTTCCTAATGAAAAGTCCAATCTAGACGAAAACAATACGGCGACCCTGTCGATGTCCGACTCGATCTCCATTAGAAACTTATACGAAGATGGTAGTTTGGATCCAGTGTACTATGCGAAGACTTTGGCGCTCAACCGCGCGATTCAGCAGATAGGAATGGGGAGGTACCAGGTGTGTCGGAGATCACGTCATTTATCCTCCACAAGTGATCTGATTTTGATTTTGAATTCGATAGTATCTACTCTTCATCGTTGCAGGCTTTGGATGGTTTGCGTGGGTGTTCACCGATTTAAATACGATGCCACGCTTGTGAAGGTCTGATTGTTCTTTTTGATGCAGCGACAGCGTCTGGCCGGTGAGTTGAAGTGCTGGCATGACCTGGGTCTCCAAAATTTTTCTGTTGTCTATATATTGATATCTCATAATAGCTCATTGGCGGTCTAATTCTTACACCTGTAATCGACGAATTCAGCTTCAACCCACCCTTTCTGAGCGTCGCGCTAAATGCTGGGCTCTTGGTTGGTGCTGTATTTTGGGGTCTTGGGTGTGATATCTGGGGGAGAAGGTTCGTTTGCTGTGTTCGCCTCTCTAGCTTATGAACTGACGATATCTGTAGGTGGTGCTTCAACGTAACGTTATTGATTGCTGGAATATTCGGCCTGGCTGCAGGAGGCTCCAACTCCTTCGTGGCACTGGCAGCCTTGCTCGCTGTAATGGGAACCGGTGTTGGAGGTGAGGGTTAAGTGTCTAAGTTTGAAAAGTATCTCAACTTGCTCCAGGAAACCTTCCAATTGACTCCGCTGTTTTTCTTGGTGAGTTTGAGAAACGACGATATTTTGTCTACTAATAATTGGATTTAATTATAGATTTTACTCCCGCTTCACATCAGTATCTCCTGACATTTATGTCTATATTCTGGTGCCTGGGGCAACTTCTCGTGAACTTGGTGTGTCTACGTTCGAAGTTATTTAAACTTAAATTTAAACTATCTTGAAACAGCTCGCATGGCCCTTAATTGCAAACTTTTCCTGCTCGGTGGGCTCAGATACATGTCAGCGCTCCCAAAATATGGGATGGAGATATCTTCTCTTCTTGCTCGGGGGAATTACCCTCATCCTGTGGATCGCTCGCTTCTTCCTTTTCAAGCTGTTCGAAAGTCCTCGGTACCTGATTGGAAAAGGCGAAGATGAAAAAGCTGTTGCAGTAATTCACAAACTCGCTGCGTACAATGGAACGACATCATCCCTCATCTTGGACGAGCTCACCGCCATGGGGTCGATAGGGTCAAAGAATTTGTATGACGGCGGGAAGCTTTCTTTGAGCCGTACCTCGAATTATACTCTGGACCACATAAAGGCGCTTTTCCGGACCCGTCAGATGGCGTATTCGACAGTGCTCCTTATATCTATATGGGGTAAGGCATGGCAAGGGTTCCTTGCGCTGCAATTTATCTGATTAATGGACTTAGGTATCATTGGACTAGCTTCTACGCTATACAACAATTTCCTTCCTTTCTTGTGAGGCGGTTTTACTTTATCGTGACTCCGCATATCGTTAAAGTAATATCAGACTTGCGAGCCGAGGGGCTCATTTCGGCGACTCGTCGCTCAACATCACGTACCGAAATGTAAGATTGCACCACTGTTCCTGTGAATGAGCTGACCACCAACGCCCAGACTTTTATCCTCAGCGTCGTCGGGGTCCCTTCAGCGTTCCTTGCGACATACGCGATTGAGATTCCGTTTTTGGGCCGTCGAGGCGCCCTTGCTGCATCAGCAGGTAAAGAAGCTTTCGCTCCATCATCAAATTCGCGTATAGAGCAGCTGGAACTGACCGAATCTGAATATCGATGTTGCACAGTGTTAACCGGTGTCTTTCTATTTCTGACGACGATCGCCCGTACCTCAAACGCTCTGCTTGGCTGGAACTGTGGATATTCCTTCTTCAGCAATGTATGTATTTCTTCCTTGATCTTCAATATAAGTCGACGCTTTAAACTTGAACCAGATCATGTATGGAATTTTATACGCCATTTCGCCTGAGATATTTCCTGCAAAAGATAGAGGGACTGGAAACGCCTTGACGGCCGCGGCCAGCCGAGTATTCGGGCTACTGGTATGAAGTTTTGTGTTTTGCCTATTCGTTAGCCCTTTTGCTGATATAAATTCTCGGCGCGATGGTGCTATAGGCTCCTATCATCGCGCTATACGCCAACTTATCTACTGCCGTTCCTGTGTATATCGCGGGTGCCTTGGTGATACTCGCTGGAGGATTGGCCCTTTTGATACCATATGAACCTCGGGGGAAGGCTTCTATGTAAAATAAGGCTTGTGAAATGTCTGATAACTTTCATGTCAAACGAGCGCTTATGTAAAGATTGTGCGTGCACTTCGTTCCTCCTTGCTTCCAGTTTCGTGCCTCTGACGACTGCGGTTTGCGTAATTTCGGTGAGCGCCTCAATTGAATAAAGTACCCGAGTGTAATTCGTGTGTTTATGCAGTGATGATACCATATATGTAGCGGAAACGTGATTGTATTCTCATGTCCTGGTTTTACGGCGGCAAATGATGATGAGAAATACCACCTTCAAAATCATGGCTTATTTTTAGATGCGATCAGTCCATATATGGTCATCAATACTCCCCGTTTGGGAACCTTGCAATTATGGGAGTTCATGGCGCCATTAGTAATGCTCAATTCGCAAGAGAACTATCAAGTAGCGAAGGAATTAGACATGCGTTCGTATTCCTGCGCCGGACGAGCCGAAGGGTTGATAAAAGGCATGGAATCCCGTTCGCTGTTGTCCCCACCTTTGGAGCTTTCACTTCCCATTGTCTCCAACGATGTCGACCACACTCTTGCACTCGGACGAGAAAAAGAGTACACCAAGAGATAGTCTTGACGAGAAGGTAGTCTCAGAGACCTCTTCCATTGATGAGGTCCCTAAGCTGGGCGTTCCATTGGAGTCCAGTGGCGGTAAAGGTTTCCCCTCTTTCTGGAAACGCAGCAAAGTCGACTTGGACTCAATCGCTACTCAACCCTCTGTGTTTGACAACCCCACTACTCTTGAGGCATATCGTCCGCCTACCGTGTATGAGAACTATCACCGTTTCAACCCGTTAGCGAGGTGGACATGGCGAGAAGAAAAGGTGCGTATTATATTTATACATGACGATTAGCTGGCATTCTGATACATTCGGTCATCACCCTCACAGAAAGTTGTTCGAAAAATCGATTTTCGTATTATGATTTGGGCGTTTATAATGTTCTTTTCACTCGAGCTGGATCGTAGTAACATCAGTCAAGCTAATGCCGATAACTTCTTGAACGACTTGGGGCTCACTACAAACGATTTCAATCTGGGAAACATTCTCTTCAAAGTTTCCTTCTTAAGTGCAGGTAAGCACATTATAACGATATGTCTAGAACTTATCTCATTGCGGTGACTCCAATTAGAACTTCCTTCCCAGCTGGTCTCAAAGCGTGTTGGCCCTGACGTGTGGATACCTTGCCAAGTACGTCACATTCGACGGCTCCGCCCAAACAAACACTGACCGCGTACTCTCAGATGATCCTGTGGAGTATCGTATCGCTTTCTCAATTCTGGCTTTCAGGAAAAGGAAGCTTCATTGCTTGCCGGTGCGCAAATTTTTGTGTCAAATTTACTTCTCTCGGTGCTGATTGCTCCCATTGTACAGCTGCCTACTGGGCTTCCTCCAAGGAGGATTCATCCCCGACATCATATTGTATCTCTCTTATTTCTACACCAAGAACGAGCGTGAGTGCATCGCAAAATAGGCTCACAGCTCGCGTTCTGAAATTCTCATCCTTAGTCCCCTTCAGACTTGCTTGGTTTTGGATATCAAACTATTCTGCCGACTTGATCAGCGCCTTCCTTGCCACTGGCATTCTCCGTCTTCGAGGCCATAATGGCAAAGCAGGATGGCGCTACCTTTTCTTGATTGAGGGTGGAATCACGCTTCTGGTTGGATTATTCTCGTTTGCTTTGATGCCCCCAGGTCCCACTCAGACCAAGGCATGGTATCGACCAAAAGGCTGGTTCACCGAGCGGTACGTTTTGAGTCCGATTTGAGTCTGATGACCCTTTGCTTCAAAAGCTAAATTTAATTTTCTTCTAGGGACGAAGAGATAATGGTCAACAGGTAAGATTATCCTCTTGAAACTTCAAGCGTCGAAGGTTCTGACACAAAATTTTAGAGTCCTGCGTGACGATCCATCGAAATCCGACATGCACAATCGCGAGGGTTTGTCCATCAAGATGATTTGGGCAGCTGTTAGGGATTGGCATATGTGGCCTATTTACCTCCTCGGTCTGACGCATCTCGGTGAGCCTAAAACCAAATCTGCTCCATGAATATTGTCTGACTTTGTATGATCTCAATTAGTTCCCACCGGCCCACCGCAAACTTATCTTACACTTTCTCTACGCAACCTCGGCTTCACCACCACCCAAACCAGTCTTCTCAGCATACCATCTATTGTCCTGGGAATGCTCGGCTTACTCTTCATGACGTTCGTTAGCGAAACCATTAATAGTCGAGTCGGTGCCACCATTGTCCTCCAATTCTGGGCTCTCCCGCTTCTCATCGTGTTGTACACATTCGATTCAAATACGTCGCAATGGGTTTATTTTGCAGTAGTTACTTTGATTGCCGGCTATCCTTACGTGCATCCTATACAAGTTGCATGGGCTTCGCGGAATTCCTACAGCGTCCGCACCAGGTGAGTAACGTCGGTCTCCAACAATTTTCTTATCTGACCTCGCCTAAATAGAACGATATCAGCAAGTGTATATAACATGTTTGTTCAGCTTGGAGGCATCATCTCGGTGAGGAAGACTGAACGTCTTGACAATGACCAGAACTAACGGCTTGGTTTTATAGGCAAACATCTATCGGAAAGACGACAAGCCTTTGTGTATGTTCTACTAGTACCCTTCTAACTTATCCTGCTCAAACTCATTTCATTGCTTCAGATAAACGAGGAAATAAAGACCTCATCGCAATATGTTGCTATAACATTGTACTTTATATCGGAACCTACATTTTCTACCGTGCTCTGAATAACTACAGAGACAAGAAGTGGAAAGCGCTCTCCACAACGGTAAGCAGAATAGTCTCCATATGCTAAACGACGCTAATTTTACTATATCACAGGAGCAAAAAGAATACATCGAAACCACTAAGGACGAGGGAAACAGTAGATTAGACTTTAGGTTCGCCTACTAAAAACTCCTGCTACTGCATTTACCACTTTCCACCTCCTCGGTTCAAGTTTATTATTAGAGCTATTATTCCATTGACTACCATCTGTATTTTAGATTTATTAACCACTCATAGCGACTTGATCTGCTCAAAAGACAACTGTCATACATTCGTCAAACATTCGTACAAGTGTCTAATAAGAATTTCTCGGTCAATTGATCATGAACATTTTACGACTGTCGGAAAAGCGAACAAATGATATCATGTGAGTTTCGCGTGATCGCGTGTGCCACTCAATCGAAATTTTAAATTGAATGTTTCCAAATTCTGACTTGTACCATCTACCATCTTCCCTTTCCTTTCTAGTTTTCTTCGCTCTGCTCTTCGGATGCGCACCACCGTATCTAATCATGCTGAATCTATCAAAGTACCAGCGACTCAAATTTGGCCAGGGATTGGCCACAACTTTAAGCCTATGCTCAATGTTGCTATTCTTGCAAGCTTGATATCTGACATCCTCGGGAACGCGGAAAACGCGGACGATACCAAGCCATTGGATAGGAAGCGAAAGACGGAAGACATTTCTGATATCCCTCGCAGCAACAAGCGTATAAGGATGGGCCACGACCATGTTCTACATGATGGCGCGTACGATGATGCCGGCTACCCAATAGTTGAAGGCAAGCGCAATCATACGGCATTTCAATCCGAACTCGTCCCTATTCTACGGCATGTACTTGATATAAAGTATGTGAATACGGAAGCGGTAGACGACTTGCAAGATTCCGACGATGCTACATCACGTATCTGGACAAAGGAAGCCGAAACCTTACGTGCGCTTTTGCTTTCTCTGAGTGAGTCTGTCACTGCCTCCAAGAAAATTGAGATCGGAGAAATTTTGCTTGGGGAATATCAAGGTCGTCTCGTAGGATTATCTGCTCAGGACCATACGTGGTTGCTTCTTCTTCCCCAACTCACGATTGATACTGAGTCCAATGATTTGGCTGCATCTGCGAGCGACCTCCTGCAAGCCTGTCGAGCGCTGCAAAATCTCGGACAACTCCATCTCCGAGCCGTCTTACATCTAGTTGTAAATCCCCAAGAGCCCAACACAGCTTCGTTTCCTTCCTTTTGCCTTCAAATCGACCTTGACGTTGCCCTTGCCCTCGATAGCGTCTTGAATAATGTCATGCCTAGCAAGATCAAGAGTGCTGTGGTTGCTATCGAGGACGCCCGCCGAAGAGTTTTTCGAGCCGCATTCATACCGGAAGCTATTGCTTCCACTGAAGTCAACGATGCTATCACTGTGTCTTCATTTTATTCTATCCTACACCCGGCACCAGAGCTCCCTTCTGCAGCGTCGGAACTCGCTATCCAGCCAGTGGGACTGCTCCCTACGCTTCTGCCTTTCCAGAGACGAAGTGTTGCTTGGTTACTAGAACGTGAAGGGGTGTCTGTCACCCACGAGGGCACACTTTCTATGTCACCACCCAAGGAATACACATTCTGGAACGAAGTCAAGACCGGAAACCGTACTCTGTATCTGAATCGGCTTAGTGGTGAAATAGACGTCGACCCACTAGAAGCACTGAGTATCTGCGGTGGAATGCTTGCAGAAGAGCCTGGTCTCGGGAAAACCGTGGAGACCATAGCTCTAATATTGATGAATCCTGCTCCTCCATCTTGGAATCCAACGCTCATACGAGATGACCCTCAAGGTCATGCGGATCTGAACGCTGTGAAGGTATGTGGGGACCTATCTGATCGGTTTCTATCCACACTAACTTTTATTTGCCCCCCAGTCGACTATTATCGTCACTCCACCTTCTTTAGCTTCACAGTGGAAGGAAGAGCTGGCCATACATGCTCCATCTTTAAAAGTCCTAATTTATGAAGGATGGAGTAAAGTCAAAGTTCCGCTTATATTGGGCCAGCGCGAGCTCGACCGCGTTACTGGCTTATTTGAAACTGAGGCGCGGGCCAAGAAAAGGAGACAGAGACAGCTTGAAAAAGAACGTCGTGCCAATCGACTTGACTCCGATTTAGAAGATGACGAGATCACAAGTACCACCATCGTCGAAGAAGAACAGGAACCTGATCTCACTCGCGACGCGGACGGGAAGTTCCTCAAATGGTGCGATTACGTGCACCAGTACGATGTAGTGATTACCACCTACTTAGTTCTTCGTTCGGAGGTCCATGCTGCTCGTCCTGGACGTGATAATGGTAACAAGGGCCATAGTTTGCGCAGCCCTTTAATCGCCGTTGAATGGAAGCGTGTGGTAATGGATGAAGTACAGATGGTAGGAGGGGGTTCTGCTGCGTGCGTCTAGTGTTCCTATATCTTGAGGATGATGTTGATCACTATTTTTTGACAGAGAGATGGTTTCGCGTATACCTCGATTGTCGTCATTAGCTGTTTCAGGTACGCCAGCGAAGGCTCAGGTGGCCGATTTGCTCCACGTTCTCAAGTCAGTCTCTATTTCAAATCTACTTGCATGACACTCAACCGCTTTCTAGGTTTTTGCGAGTAAACCAGCTCATTGGCGATCTTCGTCTTTGCAAAAGACTGCTGAAGTCCGGATTTTCAGAAGACTTCGCGCAGTTTTTGCGACACTACGGCATCAGGTAACTCAGTCCTCTCTTTCTATGATCTTTACACAACGCTTTCTCTCTATTCAGGACTACGAAATCTTCTGTATCAAGCGAACTCACCATTCCTCAGCAAACGCGGTATCTGGTGGGAATAGAATTAGGCCGGGTTGAACGACATGTATGTTTCTTCGATGGGCTATTACAATCCTGAGGACATTAACGTTTTGATAGGTGTACGATCAAGCTTTAGAAAAGATGCTTTTCGACCTTGGCCTAGACGCACGCGGAGTTGCTGCGAGCAGCGGCTGGCAGGCGGATAGTCACCTGCTCAGAGCTGCTCTTCGGAATTTGCGTGGTATCTGTACACATCCACAGGTGCGGTTATGTTCTAAAGTGGATGATTATATCACTTCTGATTGTATTCTCTAGGTAGGACAGCTCCAGGGCAAGACTGACGGCTCCAAACCGACTGCTCTTAAGACCATGGACGCGGTCCTCCAGGTAATTCATGAATTTTGTGTTTGTCCTATGCCAGCAATACTGATGTGACGGACATAGGCGATGCAGGATCAGAACTGGAAAACCCTTATTGATGATTGGAATTCCAAGGTAGCGTAAATATTATCTGGACAGTCACTTCAACACTGAACCCTCACGTCATGCAGATCGAACTATTTATTCGACAGGCTCAACTTGAGCAGAAGAATGACACGATACCCAATAATTATCAGACTGCCCTAGAAACTCTTAAGATAGCAGGTAAAGAATCCATGAAGTACATCGACGATGTCAAGGATGCCTTAGCCAAACATGACATGAAAACCAAGGAAATGATCGAAGCAGCCGTGCTGCTTCGGGAGCGAGTGGTAGATGGCAAAGGCAAAGGTAGACTCTCGGAAGATGAAACTGATGACGAATCTATCCACGATGACGATGACGACGAAGTGATAGAAGAAAAGGGCCTCCCGAAAACACTCGCCGGGAAGGAACAGAAGCAAAAAGGGAGAAATCTAAGGGACTTGCTCCGTAGAGGATATATCCTTTTACATCGTGTGCATTTCCTGCAAGGAGACGTATATCACGTACTGGGCAACTCCGTAGAAGAAGATGCGGCCTATCAATCTGCAGAGAATGTCCGGCACGATTTATTGAAACGTAAGCTCAACAACTTCTCGCGAATTGTACAATTATCACAATTTATATTGCAGATGCTGAAGCGCGAGCGACAACTAGTATTATCAATTCAGCGAAAGCTGCTGCAAGTCATAACATTACCAAGGCGGGGCTAGAAGTTCCAGTTCCGTTGATAGAACTGAAAGCAGGCATCTCGTCTACAAAACTTGTAAAATTCTTCTCCTATGAACATGTCATATATGTCACTGATATCGTTTGAATTCTAGATTAACGAACTTAACAGGATAGTCGAAAAGGTCCTCAACGAACAGGCAGACCTGATATGGGAATGGCGGACGCATATCCTGGGCCTCCTTACACGTCCGTTGGATCCAGTGGCAGGAGGAACTGAAGCCGACGGTCAAGAGTTCCAACGAACCTTGGATGATCAAGGAGAAGTCGAAGTTTACTTCCAGTGTTATACTGCTTTGCTTGCTGACCGGCGAGAAGCTTTGATCAACGAAAGGACCCTTCTTGCCGCTCATACACACAGAGAGAAATCAGGCAGACACACAAAGGCTGCTATGAAAGCCGCCGCCGTGGTGGCAGACCTTCTTTTGGAGGCGCCCGAGGGCCTGAACATCGAACCCGAGCATGAAGTGATGTACGCTAATTTGACAAAGCAACGCAAGAAGCTGGTGGTCAGATTGAATCAACGAGCGGTAAAAAGTGTGAGCGCAAAGGACCAGTCAATGTACACCCTGAAGTTTTAATGATCTTTTGTTGCTCTAGATTTTGGTCGAGCTCAATAACATACAAATGTCCATCCGCGAATATAATCATCCCGAAAAAATTCTCATCAAAGAAGCACTCAAGGAAATTCGCACTTTCACAACGCAGCAAAGTATGTGCTCTTCAATTATTGACTATACGATAAACTCAGCCAATCAACATCACCACAGCATCTCTACACGATAGATTGGAAATCGATTTGAATCTTCTACGCAGGGCGTTCAATCAGCGCATTCGTTATTTCTGGCAGCTCCAAGAGATATCTGATTCCGTAGCCGACGTGCAGTTCGAGGAACCTACAGTGGCAGAGGCTATCAACGTCTGCGTGACTGGTAAAGCTGAATTAGACGCCAAACTGAACACGACACGAGCTCGGTACAGATATCTAGATAACTTGCTGAAAAACAGCGACAGCAGCGCTGTAGAAGAAGAGAAAGAATGCGTTCTTTGTCGATGCGAATTTATTCGAGGATACATCACAGATTGGTGCGCAATATTTTTTGCTATCACATGTTCGTCTTATTTATCCACATATCTCAACTGCAGCGGGCATGTGTTTTGTGAGGTATGTTTGTTTCACTTTCTACGTAGGTCTGCTTCAATGCGTTGATTGTTATGTCCATAAGCTTTGCATGAAAGCTTGGCTTCATAAGAAAGGTGGTAAAACCTGCCCTGTGTGCCGGTAAGCCCAATCGGTTAAAAGTTTGAATTACCCTCTCAACTCTGCACAGTATCGCTATCGATACAACGTCTATACAACGCTTCGTTATAAGTGCTCAAGAGTCCGAACCTCCTCCAAGGATTCAAGCATCTGGAGAAATGCTTCCAAAATCAACTCGAGTGATAACGTATAACAGATTTGGTACCACTATCCACAATTTGTATCGCCGAATATTGTAGCTCACTGTCTCCTAGACCCCGCTCTATTCGAGGAGATTCAAACGGTCGAAACATATGGCGACTACGGCAACAAAATTCAAACGCTGGTTAGACATCTGGCGCACCTTAAGCTTGCTGATCCGGGCTCGAAAAGCATTGTCTTCTCCGCTTGGCAAGATTCCTTGAACAGTACGCTGTTAGTGCCCCGAGAAATTAACCCATTACTAATCTCCGTCTAGTCGTCGAACATGCATTAAGAGAGAATAACATCTTGTCTATGCGCATTGGCTCAGGATCGCGCGCTAATTCAATCAATAAGTTCAGGACTGATCCTAACATTCTCGTTTTACTGCTCCATGGGTACGCTCTCTTACGTCTCCTCTCTGAACTTCGCCCTCATCTTTCATTAGCGAAAATGAGAACGCTGGTTTGAACGTAACATGTGCTTGTCGGGTATTCTTATTAGAAAGTGTTGTGCATCATAGCTTTGAAGTCCAGGGTGAATACAAAATTCCCGTCTTCCTCGAAACTTTCTCTTACAATCTGTAACAGCTATTGCGCGAATCGATCGATTAGGACAAACTAGACCTACGGAAGGTTAGAGCTTCACATACTGTCATTCGTATGCTTCTAATCGAATTATATCATCTTAGTTTTCTGTTATTACGCCGAAGGTAAAAAAAAAAAAACCACTCTTCTATTACAGCATCATCTGTATAACAACCTTCACAGATACTGTTGAACGTAATATTCTCGACCTCGCTGCTCGGAAAGGCCTCTCGCTTTATACCACAGAAAATTCCAAGGGTTCCGTTAGCGTTTCGCAATTCAATGAAGAGAAAGACGCAACTATTGACGGCTCTACGAAGCAAACCAAGCTGCAAAAAGGTGATTTCATCTACCGCGTCGATGATATGCTCGCTATCCTGTTTCCTCATATGTTTGAGGACGTGAAATTTCTCTTGCCTAACGAGAGTCGGGATGTAGAGATGGAAAATGTTTCCCGCCCCCTCACTAGAAGCCAACCCAATGCTCGGGCTGGTCCCTCTAGAGTGCGACTCGAAGATCTTACTTAGGTGCCCATATATTCCTTGTCTTGAATAATATTTGTACAGAGATAGTTCGAGTAGTATTATAAATGCTTCCTGTATTTGATTAAGTTACAAGTAATGTCATACATGACATTTTCTGACCTGTCTTGTGCAAACTTTGAGCGGGAATATGCTGTGACGCCACAGCGCGATGTCACGCAAATGCCTATTTCTCTCAATCTTTCCTACTTACTAAACACTATGCTTTTCTTTACTTCGAAGGCCTAATTTTGAACTCGCTATCTATTCTGTCAAATAATAAGAACGAATTTCAACTACAAAAATGTCTGCCATGGACTCGAACAAAAACGCGAGCGACTCTGAAGAGGACGAAGACTACGTACCGTCAAACGAGAAGGGTGAGCTGCCATATGACTGGAATGCTTCAGAGAACTGAACAAGCCCTTTAGATTCTGAATCCGAAACTTCGGAGAATGAAGAGGATACAAGCGCGGCTACGACTACCGAGCCACAACTCACTGAAGAAGAACGCAAACGGCAAGTAATTCTGAGCCTGTCCGTCTGCTCTATTGTGATTATCTGTTTTGGCGTTGCAGTGAGCGAGATGCTCTATGGAACAGCTTCCAAGACTCGTTGTCGAAATCACAAGCGAAATTTCAGCAACCTCCGTCTACAAAGATGGTAAAAATAGAGAGAAAATATCTCTTTGCTGGAGAGGAAGTATCGTAAGGAGGATTCTGATATTTTCGTTCTTCTCACTGATCCATATTTGAGCCAGTGAAGTTGTTGAAGTCCCTGAAGACTCACCCGACGCGACGAAATGGCCTTTGTACGGGAGTTCTGGCATGCTAAGCAACCCAATACCCACGCCAGATTTCAAAATTGAACCGTATCAGCTTCCTCTCCCTGAACCTCCTCTGGAAGTTACTTCCAATAACAGTAACCCTCCACCCAAACCCAGACCTGTCAAACGAGTGGGCCCTCGGAAACCAAAAATCCACCTTACTCCGCTTCCTGGAGCAAGCAAACCCAAAAAGCTATCGACGCTAGACAAATCTGCCATGGATTGGGAGTCACATCTAGAAGCTGAACAAGCAGCGGGCTCGTCCATCACTGACGAACTAGCTGCGAATCGCAAGGGAGGTGGATATTTGGAGAAAGTCGAGTTCCTGAAACGCGTAAATGAAAGGAAAGACGAAACTTTAGAATCCTTGAAAAGTAGCAAGCGGAGAAGGTTGTGATTGCATGAACCAGACTTCAGCTAGTTCGGGTAAGCTCGCTCATTTCTATCTTTCTTAGATATTGCTCATCTGTACATATCCTATCTTCAGGTCCCATGGCCATCTGAAGTCTGTCCGTCTACCCAAG
>QFFD01003768.1:0-53021 GCA_003314615.1 Pholiota microspora
ACTCAGAAATCCCGGTCTCTATATCGACAGATGCAAGTCTTCATATAGAGAACGGCTTCCGGTCTATGAAGAACCCTGCCCTTTCTTTCAATTACTGACGTCACGTGAACTATGTCGCGAGATGTCGCCATCCGCGCACCATCCTCTACCAGAGCAAAGATGACGCCGAGAAGTATGGGTATTTTTCGTCGTTGGAGCAGAGCTGCTCTTGAACTCATCTACCCTGCGAATTCCATATCTCACCCACTAAAAGCTCCCTATGGATACCCTCCCCACCGAACTCCATGCCTATATCTGCCAAACCGCGTGCGTCGACGACGGAGCCTCCATTCGTTCCCTCAACAGGGTCTCAAAATATTTCAATGCAGTTTCCAGGCCTTTCCTGTACAAGAACGTCTCTGCGTTTGGCATGCATCAGGTTTTAGCTCTTCTGGAACGCCTCGAACGGACACCATCGCAGATGCGCTCTATGGACCATCTATTCCTGTCCAACGTTCCGTCTGATGAATATAACTCAAGCTCATCATCCTCTCCCAATTCATCGCCAAACTTCCCCACCCGTCTCACAGATAAGCAGACCCAAGCTCTGACGCGTATTGTCTTCCTTTCCTCGCCAACTCTCAAATCCTTTTCTCTCGTTGCCCATTCTCCGTTCTCCAGCACGTCCTTAATCGCTCGGATATTCCGCACTGCATTTCCCCAGCTCCGAAGGCTTTCGATTTCAGGCTTCTATCCTTTCCCCTCGTCCGTTGGAAAATTCCCATTGCTAAAACATCTTCGCCTAAACGGAAATCGCAATCCTCACGGGCTCTTACATATGTGTGGTCTGGAAGACGCGTTCCCAGGTTTGACAACGTTAACGATTACGGGTCTCGGAGCTGCGGGTGGTTTTGTGATCGAGCTAGAAGAAGCCCTAGCAGGCGGTGAGATGTCCAGTCTTCCCCTGACGTTGCGACAGATTACCATACAGGCGGCGCCGGAGCCTGTTGCTGTACCTATGGATGTGGCGTACCCAGATACTGTGATGATGAAGGATAGGATTCTTGTATCACGTTTAGATGTCCTGAAGCTGCGGAAGGCGACGAGTGTCGACGGCGTGCAGGTGTCTGTGCTAGAGAGGAGCACGACGCCAATTTCTCCCGACGAGATCAGACGCCAGTGGATTTCGGATATTTCTGCATAGATGAGATGCCTGCAGTTCTATCGCGTTTTCAGCCCATCTTGAGTGTTTAGTCTCATACCCACCGTTTTGGAATACCCACCCTAGAGAGCTAGATTCTCCTCCCAAATTTAATTTGATAATCGACTATACGCATGGCCAATATTTCTACGCGCGTCGTCTCTCTTCAAAGAATTCTTCGCGTCTACAACTTGGACTTTGGCCATGTTTGTCAAAACCTTCCAAATCAGCTTGTCCAAATTTCGAGACTTCAGATTCGTCTCGTTTCTACCGACGGATCTCAATATGCGAAGCCGTACGAAGAAAGTACCTGCTCAGAAACCTCTTGCGAAAGCTGTAGCCGTAAAACTTGAAGATGTAGACAAACCTTCGAAGGAACTCTTTCTTTATCCATTCTTTTGTGCATCTAATTAATTTCTGCAACGTTCACTAGGCACCATTGCGCATATACCAGCCTATACACGCGCTTCACCACGATGAGCTCACAAAGATCTGGGAGAACGACCCCCGCATACCAACGGCCACATCACGACGTGCATGGGCACTTGCGCGCAATCTCGACCCCTCGAAAGTGCATGGCTGGTGGCAGCGCCGTAAAAGCTACGCAAGAAAGCGTCGACAGCGCGTAGAGGTAGAGGCTTATGATTTAGACGTCGGCGTCCCCCCTATTATCGTATTCAAAATCGAGGACGACAACACCAGGGATGCCGTCAAACACCCTGCTGAGCCGCTCTCGGATCCCGTATCTGAGGGAACCTGCGTCGGCTCTGGTCTTTCGGATTCATTGTCTTCTCAAGTGTCTTCTCCTGCAACTAGGAGGATCACGCGCTCGACTGTCAAGAAGCTCAAAGAGGCGCATATACTTGCACAGACCACCAAAAAAGGCGCATATACTGACTCTTTGTCGTCTCCAACTTGTCGAGGCTCGTCGCAACCCTATGGCTCACACTGTGGTAGTCCTTCGCATGGTCGGAGCTCACTGCCTCCTAGCTCCCCTCCTCCATCTCGCTCTTCTTCTCCGGATACTTGCTTTCTTTCACTGCCGACCTCGATCTCTGATTGTGATTCCTCCATGAACTCCGAGGCTCAAGACGACTTCTATGTGATTAATGACGGAGAACGAGGTATCGTTGATTTTGTCCCCTTCTCCGAACTACAATTTACAGCGCATATATCCTTTCAACGTCTGGCTCTCTGCTCTCTAGCTCGGAATTACTTTCTCTATCCTGAATTTCCTTGTACAAATTCATCGCAGAAGCTCGAAGCCGCGGAAACGCTCTCCTGTGCTGCTACGACGATACTAGTGCTTCCTTTCCCATTCTTGTCTTCAAGGGAAAACGGATTGGCCTCCCAACCTGACGAAACTGAACGAATAACTGATTTTCAAAAAATCTATGGCAATACTGACGCTGAAGACACGCTGAGAAAGGACGTGGATTGTGCGAATTGGTGTATCTCAGGCTTTCGTATTGCTTATGATGGGTCTCTGACTGGAATTTGCTCCCAATGCTGGACTGCTGGCACCGACTGATGTACTTTGTTGCGCACTGGATATTTTGCTTGTGCTATCTCCTCGATTGACTTGCTGCTCTGCTTAGGACTATGGAAGGTACTAATTGTGTGTTTGTCAATTCAATACTATACTGTATACCTCAATCCTATGCTTTACATAGGTGATGAGCGATGATCGTGACTGTCGACGCGTCTGACTCTTGAGTTCTGAAATTTCCAGTTCACATTCTGGGAGCCGGATAATGTATACACATATAACATTGGCGGAGGATCGGAATAAAGTTAGAAGATAGCTAAGCTACATTTACAACGTATGGTTTGGTTTACCGACTCTGGTATGTGAATCCAGAAAAGGATGCTGAATGTCTCAGATGTCTGGGAGCCCTGAGAGCGGGGTGGCCCATCTCTGTAGGATCGAACACCGGGGGAGGCTTTCGGCGAGGTTTGCGAACCGCACTTTTGGTGGATGTGATAGAAGGGCATTGGGATGTGATGCTCGGCGGACGGCCTGGACGAGTACCGCTTGTGGTGAATATAGAGGTTGTGGGCTCAGCGCGTGGCATGAATATGGATTTGACGCTGGGAGGGCGCCCTGATGCCTTGCCCTTCGGTTTCTCTGCGTCTGCAGGTGTAGTCGCTATCGATCTGATACTCGGAGGGCGTGTGTTACTGCTCTTCCTGAATAGGGACATCTTGACCTTCTTTTCTTGGGGCGACGAGGCAACGGAGTCGACGCTGAACGTAGACGCCCGTGATGGCGACTTCGCCGACGCCGTTTCTTTGTCGTCAGTGGCCGGGGTGGAAGCGGACTTGGCCTTACTGCCCCTACGAAAGATAGACGCAGCGGATGGAGACTTAACCTTCTCCTTGCCTGTGTCTACGGGCGGTACGGATATAGACTTGCTGGCGGCGGGGAGCGACTTGCGTGACACCGCCAACGAGTTTTTGAAGCCCACGATGACTTTGCTTACGCTAAAGAGCATTGTCGACTTTCTTGGGCCCTGCTCTTCTTCGGGGGTGGAGTTGACTTCTTGGAGATTTTCGTGCATTGATGGTGAAAGGAAATGCTGTGCCATCGAGTCATCCAAAGACTCCTGGGTGAATATAGGCGCCTTTGCGAGAGTAGTAGTCGAAGATGATTTGTCATTTTGTGTGACTTGTTGAGGTCGCACAGGAGGAATGTCTTTTTCGAATGGCCTCGAAAGAGAAATTCCGGACGGGGCAGCCAAAGGTTTCAAAGGCGGAGCCGCTTTCTTTGCATTAGGTGGCATAGTGGCAGACTTCGAGATGGGCACCACCGTCGTGGTATTGAGTGGCACCTTATTGCTACATACAAAGTTCGCGACAGGAGCTGGGGCTCCAGCGTTCTGTGGCGCCTGACTGGCCCCCGCGATTGCCATTGCTGGCTTTTTTGCGTTCGGGGACTGGTCAGCGCTGCCTACCACTTTCGAAGGTTGAGACGACCCGGCTGGAGGGCATTCGACAACTTTCGAAGATGTCAAGACCGGGGGTGTTGGCAAGGCCCTGGTTGGTGCCTTTGTGGTATTTTTGGCGATTGTGGAGGATGTGACTTCCTGCATTTTCACAGTGTTCCCCGCTGTGGGGGTTTTGTGGTCGACTGTGTTCACGGACGGTTGGGTGGGTGGCTCGTTGGGGTGGGCTTTCAATGAAGTAGTTGAAGAGGTCGTGGATGCAGGCACCTGCAGTTTCGAACTAGTCGCAGTGGCATTATTGACGGAACTTTGTACATTGTATGTCGGGGCACCAGCAGCAACTGACGATGGAAACTGGCCAGGCTGCCTCTGTCGAACTTCAGCGATGAGCCTATCCAACTCTTCCTTCGCCTTCCCCATCCTCTCTTCCTGCATGTACACAATCTCCTCTTCATCGCACAACGTATACCCGGGAGGTGGACTAGGCGCCCACCGATCTTCCCAGTCATGATTACTGCTCACAGTGGTTGTTGCATCGGTGGGAGCAGTGGCAGCAGGACCTGAATACGCTGCAAAGTGAGAGCTCTTGTCCATATCGGAGAGCATAGAGAAACTTGTTGCCAGATGTGAACTGGGGCGATACTCAGGTGCGGGAGCGGCAGCACGACTTCGGACATAGACCCCGGTACAAGAAAGGGCTGGGGATGCGTTCTGCGCGCGGAGGTCATCCAGAGAAGGTTGGCGCAACCGTATGACCACCCGCGAGGAATCTATCGGCTCTTCGTACTCAAGATTGTGAAAGTGATTGGGGTTTAGATCAGACATGGAGAGAGCAGGAACAAAGAGGGGTCGAAGAGTGGCAGCCCGGGAGGGTGCAATATGGAAAGCATTTTATACGCGTAGTGGACCATGTTTATACCTGTGTGTATGTGTCGAGTGGCCACAAAAGCAAAGTTTTTGTGTACCGTTAGACGCCACTCGGTGACACCCTCCCGTGGCAGTGGTTTGTGCGCGTTCCTACATTTTCAGGTCTTCCCAAATTTTTTACCGTACTGTGCACCCGCAAAGTTTTTGAAGTGAATGGTGGCAAGTGTGTTGTTGAACTTATTGACTGCAGTTGTACCTTGAACAATAGCAACACTGAGGAAAATTTGACCAGAAAGAGAGCGCCGGCCTTGTGCGGACAGCAAGGACTAACGGTTTTAATATTAGGTAAGCGGCCAGGCAGGTAACAGTTGGGAGAGGCATTGAGGGCTTTTATCTTCTGTTTATCAATGGCGCTTTTGAAATCGGATGGCAGTAGCTATTCCACACCTTTACACCTTGGCTACACCATCGCGACATCATGAGCAGCATCGCATTTCAGCCAAGGACACATTCTTTGCAGTTCTTCATCATCCCAATCTGCTTGTTCGTATTTGGCAAAAATGATAGTGATATGTAACATTCCACGACGTCAGACACAGCCTGTAACTACTCCATGCTGTGTAAGCTTTCGTATCGCCCTCATTGACGACGGTCTTGACCTATAAAGCAGGGAGGAGTGTGCAACGAACTACAATACACATCTCCAGACTTTCTGCCGCTACTCCATCATCCCACCAAACCTTTGCACGACACGCCATGTCCGACGACGCATTCCCCAACTCCGATCAGCTCTTTCGTGGTGCTTTCGACAAGCCCAATTCCTCTTCGGAACTGCTGAGCTTGATCAAGGAGCACCCCACATACCCTGCCGTCGTCGATCTGTTGGTCGCCTATACATCCATCGCCGAAGAGAACCCAGAACGCGCAGATGCACTAGCAACTACATTAGTCGCCGTACGCGATGCCCCCGACGCGCCCAAGATCAGCGGAGACCTCACGCTCGTGGAAGTGTTCAGCCGAAAACTGGCTGATCTGCACGGACGCGGCTTCGAAATTGAGGAAGACACCAAAACATTCGGTCCCTCAAACGATTTCTTGACTAGCTCTCTGCTCTCTGGGCTGTCGTTCAAGTACGGTCTGACTTCGTCCTCTGATCAGTACGGAAATATTGTCGACGGCCTCAACGCTCCTCCCGCTTCGGCGACCGCTGAGGTGTTGGTCACCGGTGCATGCGTTCAGCTGCTCGTTTCCGGGTCGACCATCGTTCCAGCTGCTACATCATACATCAAGTCTGCGGACGAAGTAGCAACCAAGCTCAAAGCGCATCAGACGGCAGGAACACTCAAAAACGCTAATGCGCGTAAACTTCTAGAGGTTTGGAGATCTTTTACGTGTGATAACATATGTTGACTGACTTATTCGTAGCTGGCTATTTCCCATGCGGATTCTGGATTCCGAAAGGAAAATGACAGAACTGATGTCTGGCAGCTACTCTTTCCGTCTCAGTCGTAAATGTGCTTGTATATAATTCCTCCAAGTATCTGTAGAGTATTAAAAAGTAACGAAACCAAACCAGGATAGCTTTCTCTTTAGCGTATAAGTATAAAGACTCTATGAACGCAGAGCGATCTGCTTATCATTCTAAGCATGGTGCCGAAATTGGATGTCAGTAGTTTCTGACGATCCTTTCTTCTATTGACAGAGTGCTGTTGCTCGTGACATGAAAGCAGTGATGGTTGGATTGGGCTGCGAAGTCACAAAGAAATCCAATGCGGCATTAATTTTCGTATAAATTGGCAATGATATAGACATAGACAGGAGAGAAATGTACGGTGTACGGTCTTAATTTCAACGGGCAATCATATCTACCTTAATTCTAGAGGATGCAAGTTGGGCACTCCAGACGAGAACTGGAACAAATGCGTACTAATTTCCAGACGCAGGTGATCTACGGTTGACTCTAATTAGAACGACAGATTTGTACATATTTGCAACTGCCGTAAGCACTGCGATTAGCGCCGAGATTTGGGCGAGATTAGCGCCGGCCCACAAGAACTGTAAGTCTGTATACCAACACAAGCTTTGCATTCAATAACCCATGCAGTGGGACGCGCGTCTACCAAAACACACTGAGAGGAGACGCCAACTCAATTTCCAGACGCACGCAGAAAATTCATCAAAGACATAAAATTTCATAAGCCGGACTATAACGCGCTACTATAACTCACGCCTAACCACGCTTGTGGGGGTGGACCTGGAAGTGGTCGTTGTACCCCGGTCCTGGAGTCCTCGATTGATCGTGAGAGATCACACCCTGGAACGTGTGGTGACCAGCTCTGGTTTGCTGGGTAATAACACGAGCAGGTCCCGGTTGACCGGGAGTGTGGTGGTTAGGAAGGGGGAACTCCCTGCCAGGAGGGTGGTGCCCCGAGGGGTGATGCCTGTCGACTGTCATGTGCGGCAGCGGCCTGTCGCCTCCTCCGTGTGCATGGGGAACTTCATGTGGGTGGTTGCTGAATTGCTGTTTGAGGTGCGTTAGCAATTTAGCTAGTACGAGATAAAATTTGCCCTACCTTCAGCGGCGACTTCTTTGCTTGCGTCTTGCTGATGTGCTTAATGCGCTCAGCCTCCGCGTGACTGTCGTAAACAGCTTTGCGAACTTCCTGCCCCGAATATGAGTCTGAAAATACCAATATCAATACGGGTCACGTCGCAATGTAACGATGAGAGCAAAAGACGTACGTGCGGGCCTCCCTGTCGATGGAGCCGCAGGGACGTGGAAAGTGGAGTGGCGAGGAGGCATGTTTGTCGTATGTTTGTGGGCTTTCGCAACCTTTTCTTCGTAAATAGGTTCACGGATTTCAAGATCGCGTGCCCTCAAACCCTCAGAGGGAATGACCAGCCCAGAAGCAAGGGTCGCAGCAAGAAGGGCGGTAGAAAGAGCAATAGAGAAACGCATCTATTTCAACGAAGTTAGCACATCGGAACACGATGATGAATTTGTGCGAAACTAACATTGAAATATTGTGTGGGGTTGATTTGATTTCGAGCACCAGCTAGAGAACGAAAAAGTCAACATCAAAAGACGATGTGAGGCTGCAAAGTGAACTTACGCTACGTAATGTGGGGGAAAGACCAGCTTGACGAAAGCTCAGTGCAATTTGTCCTGCTTTTATAGTAGAGATTACTGATTAGGAATCTTCTACCAACTCCACATGTGAACAAATACGCAGAGCATGATCATCAAATAGCAATTTAATACATCAAAGATGCTGCAGCGTGTGCATTTGTCTGATGATTATCAATGATATTAGAGTATGTAGGACTATGTATGCCTAGCGCTAAGCGCCCTAGGAAACCTGAAGCTTGAATTACACTGATTCTCTCGTTTCGACCGTTTGGTAGGTGGCTTTTCACCATGAAGGGCTACTGATATGTTTAATTTTTAAGGCGGAATTACAGTCGAAGCTCTAGGTTTTACGTTTGAAAGATCCACCATTTCTAATTACATCCATCGCCATCGGGACCTGGGACCACCTTCGAAATTCGGCTCATACATAATATGATCGTAGTGAGTTTGAAATGCTAGAACACCGCCTTTGAGCTTGAGCTCGAGCTCCAAGCGATAATGAACGATATTTTGGTTCGCAGTTGGAAAGCTGTAGGGGACCATTCAGAGAGTCCTGAGAACTGCGCGAGAGGAGGACCCCTGTAAAAGCTGCGTATGAACGCTCCGATTGGGGCTTTATCTATTTTCCATATTTCTTCGCCCGTGTACCTAGTCATCTGCCCATTCTATGTACATGAGGCGGATTTGCATCATCGCTCTGGGTACATACGCGCACGTAGACGCATCTTGGCACTCCATTCGTCGGATATCTCTCAAGATCTTGCTGTCGGCATGGATATTACCAACAACTTACACTTAGCATGGACCGTGGACCACGGTCCGTGGGCTTACGTGGAGTCGCACTCCGCTGTACCAGATAGTGATAGAAATACGTACCCTCGTTCCGCCTGAATCTTTATCATCTTTCTACGATTATCTACTTCGATATGTATGAGCATTTAGGAATCGTACGAATAGTACTAAAGGCCAGCGTTTCTAAAAGCGGAATCGATTGAGCACATGAATAGACTGCCCATGCGGAGAGGTGTATGCCACCTTCTGGACCCGCCTCGACGGCAACACTACTTCTGGTAGATTATATACCTCGGATTCTGGAAATTAGTCACTGCAACGTGAATGTATACTTACATACCTTTCTCTACGCGGAGATGGACCTGGCGAAAGATCAGGAATTTGTAAGACTCAACGTTCAGACCGGTGGATCTACTCGAAGACTTGCATAGCAATCTAATCAACTATGCACATGAAACCTCAGAAAATAACTTTGACCAGGCGTCGAGTGGCTTGATATCCTCCAACTTTATGTTTCACTAACTTGAAATCTACGAAACGACGTTCGGGAGTAAGCTTCTACCTATGTTCGAGTGGGCTCCACAGGTAGATTAAAAATAAACGACGCTACTGAACACAAATCAGTAAGCGCCGAAGCGCTTGTGCACAGTGCGTACTCTGTGCTGGAGTGACAAGGATCAGCTCAGGTATAATGCTCTTTTCTTCGTTTGTACAGTGACTCTCTGCGCAGGATACTGCTATCGTAATATTGAGTGCGCTGACCTGTAAGAATTGATAGTCATCACGCTGATCCCGAAGAGATCATTGATTTACCCCACCAGTTTCCGTTTATGGTAATGTATAAGCGCCCATGTTCACCGCTTACTTCGAAGCTTCAAGACTGCTTCCTCGTTGTTATTGCGAGGTGGAGCTTTCTGTCAAGTGCTCACACAATGGTATATATTTGACTAATTGAATGGGCTAAAAACTGTTCCTAACCTTGTTGGACATAACATATGCATACTTGACCTTGGATGTTTGAAAATACTATGTTGTACGACATGTTTGGAGACGTACATTCATAAATTAAAGATGAGAGCCTCTGAGAGCTTGTGTTTATGTTCAGGTCTGTACTACATTCACATGAATCAAGTTTCTCGAATCCCACCGTATAGACACGATCATACAAATATGATGTACGGATTTTTTTTTCACTAAAGATAGACTATACACATCTGTGACAGATCAATCAACTTTGAATAGACACCCGATATTGGTCTCCGAGTGACCTTTTTTTTTCCATCCGAGCTCTTCCTGGTGTCGGGCTCAGTCTGCCAGATCCAAAGCACAAGCTTGTGGATATGGGCCGCTAGCATTCATAGTCAAATACACACTCAACTCTTCAGGAAAAAATGGTCCACGAAACATCAATATTCATTCGATACCATGTCAGTGACTCGGTGAGAGTATTTTTAGCAGATGGCATCTATTTATAAGACACTCTGGGTCGTTATGCCGCCTTATTTTTAAACTATTTGAGCATATTTGGTCTTTATTTTCTCGATTTGAACTTTCAGTTTAGAGGCCTTCCTGACATGCTTGACGTTGGGCGCTTTTCCTCTTCACCAACACGAAATGTTTCTTTGACTCTCTATCTGAAGAAATGAGCAGGCTTGCGCAGTGTGATACGAGTCCGCGCTCTCCCTTTCTCCGCATCCCAATAGGAGTAGCCAACGAACCGGCGTTTCAAGTCCCAATCCACTTCCTTCGGTCATCTTCCGACTACCGAAGTTCACCAACAACGGCTTATAAGGTGAGAAATTCAGGAATTTTATGAGTAGTGTTTCCTGCATCGCTTATCCGATTCAAAGGTATCATTTTGACCGGGGACAAATGTCGACCGAAGGCGAGGATAGGATGATGATACTGGCAAGGTTCGACCTTCAGGCATACTCGCTATGTGATTTCTATACTACGCAGTTAGCTTTTAGCAGATACTTATGCCGATCACTGCAGGAGTTACCCCTGCTTTCTGCTGCGTGCATCTGCTCCATCAAATGACCATCTCGCCATACTTTGCTCAATCAAGAAGAAATATCATCAACCCATCCGCAAACACCGCAAGGATGATACTATTAATACCTGGTTGATAGACAGACGAAAAGAAAGCAACGTTCTCAAACCTGCTAGGCGACAGTCATCTGTCAATATCATAGGCGGTGAGTATAAAAGATAAACGTCTCGAATCGAAACTGAATTATATTATTTCCCTTTCTTCTCTATTTCTAGCAATGCAGCCTCGCGCTCTCTTTTCCTTCGTCTTTGCTTCGATTCTTGTAGCGCCATCCCTAGCTGTCACGTTTACGCAAGCTTCGCAGTTGAGCACGAATACATATGATTATATCGTCGTAGGAGGTGCGCTATGCGTCGTCATTAAATATCAATTATTAACGAATCATACAGCGGGAACGGCTGGTTTGGCGTTGGCAAACCGATTATCGGAAATATCTGGAGTATCCGTCCTTGTCCTTGAGGCAGGTGTTAGGTCAGTGAAAGAGGTCGAGAAGTTTCAAGCATCCTGATATAAGTTGTCCATAGCGATGCAGGCGTTGTCGCAGCTGAAGCGCCATTCCTTGGGCCTACATTAACCCCCAGTAGGTTATGTGTTACAACATTCCTGTGTTATCATTAACCCTTTTGTAGATACCGCATTCGACTGGAATTACACTGTCACGGCGCAGGCGGGCTTGAACGGACGCAGCTTCCCTTACCCCCGAGGCCGTCTATTAGGTGGATCTAGCAGCGCTAGTGAGTGTGACGAAAACATGACTTCTCTGATCGTTCTTACTATTATCTAATCTAGACTATTGCATTCATCAGTACGGTACCGATGAAGACTGGAATCGACTCGCAGCTACAGTAGGCGATTCAGGTTGGGCATGGTCTAATATGCAACAATATGTCAGAAAGGTACGTTTGATTTGACGTGCAATGACGACGCAAAGAGATTTACTCAAAAATTATGGTAGCATGAAGACTTTGTTGCGCCCAATGACGGCCACGATACAACAGGCCAATTTATACCCTCTTTACACTCGACCTCTGGTGTAACAAAAGTCAGCCTGCCGGGGTTCAACACGTCCATCGACACTCGCGTTATGCAGACAACCGGGCAGCTGGCCGAGTTCCCATACAACGAAGATATGTCCGGTGGGTCGCATAGCCTGCTCGGAGTCGGTTTCGTCCAGTCTGCGATGAGCGGAGGCTTACGCAGCAGCTCGTCCACGAGCTATCTCGCGCAGGCAAATGGCCGTTCGGGGCTCACTGTTCTGATCAATGCCACGGTTCTCAAGCTCGTGAAAACGGGGACGAGCGCGAAAGGCATTCAGTTCAAATCAGTACAGTTCGCGAGTGGGCCAGGTTTGTGGTTTCCGACTATATGTTATCTCGCTTAGCGGACTGATCACTTGTGATCTATCAAACCCTTTGTAGGTGTGGCCGCTACCACGGTTACAGCGCGGAAGGAAGTTATCCTGTCCGCTGGTTCTATTGGGACTGTTCAAATCCTCACACTCTCGGGAATTGCTAGTAGCACAACACTCAAGAAACTCGGTATCAACACCCTTATCAATAGCCCTCAAGTTGGAAACAACTTGCAGGACCATCCATTCCTTCCTAATATTTTCACGGTGAAAGGCCCTGGCAGTTTCGATGCGACTCTGCAAAGTGCCTCGTTGACCACTGCTGCGGTGACCCAATGGGCAACAAGCAAGTCGGGCTTCATTGCGAATAACATTGTGAACAACTTCGGCTTTGCTCGCCTACCTTCCAACGCGACTATCTTTGCGACGGAGCAGGATCCCGCCGCCGGTCCCAAGAGTCCACACTACGAGTTTTTGCCAACGGTAGGAGAATCCCTGTCAACGTATGCAAGGTTTTTCATAACACACCTGACTCCATAGAACTTTTTCTTGTTGCCCAACGTTGCGGAAGCGGCAACCGGAAACTTCATGACTATTGTCAATGCGTTCCTCACCCCCACCTCGCGTACGTCGTCGCTCCCCACCTCTTGTTCAGTTCCGCATCTGATCATACTATAATTAAAAAGGCGGAACCGTAACAATCACGTCCAGCGACCCATTCGCTAAACCGCTTATCGACCCGAAGCTGGTGTCCACCCCTTTCGATATCTTTACTATGCGCGAGTCCGTCAAGGCTATTCAACGCTTCGCTGCTGCGCCTGCATGGGATGATTACATCGAGGGACCGTACGGTGCTTTCGCCAGTGCTACTAGCGATAGCGCCATCGATGCATATGTTCGCGAGCTCACGACAACCATCTTCCATCCCACGGGTACAGCGACGATGTCGACAGTCGGTGCTTCTGTCTCTAAGGCCGTACTGAACCCAGACTTGACAGTCAAGGGTGCAGATGGGCTCCGTGTGGTGGACGCATCTGTCTTTGTGCGTGCCTTTTTGGTCTATCTGAAGAGTTCTCTTTTAACATTCTTATACTCGTTTCTCTAGCCTTTTATCCCAAGCACACACCCCCACGCAGCTATATACCTTTTGGCGGAGCGTGCTGCCGATCTGATCAAGGCATGTAACGCTTAGACGATCCACAAAATACCATCTCGTTGATACCTATATCTAGGCTGCATACTAAATAATCCATGACCATATGTCGTCAGTGAATACCCACTTTCTTTTGGTTTTCAGGTGTCTTCCCTGTTTATTATTACTGTTATACTTTGCGTATATCTTTCTTAATCTACCTCTGACTTCAACGCTGTACTGCTCTTGTCAAAGTATTCCCCCAATACACGATATCTCTTATTTCTGTGTGCTCTGTGCCACGAGAGCTGGGCATACTACTGAAGAATTTGAGAGAGAAAAAGCAAACCATCCTGAATCTTCGGCGTTACTCGCGAGAACGTAAGGCAATAGAAAACGTTAACAAAAGCTACATAGCATGCGGCCGTACAGTGCTGGCGGTAAATATTTTGACTCATGGACCTGTTGTCAACGACCTTCCTCTCCCGCGTCCCTTTTCAAAAGCCATAAATGACCACCGTAGACGGTAGCAGACATAGCAGTGCCCTGCAGTTACAGCAATTTAAATCACGTGTGAGGATTACCAATTGACATTTGTAGCGACAAGTGGACTGGCGGTAACAACCCTGTTCAGGCCTGTACTGCGCTCGGTCACCTCAGTGTACTCATTTGGCTATCGAGTGCCCCCAGAGGCAATCTCTGAACATTTCTCGAAGATGGACGAAACACCAACTTCCTTGTTCAACTCTTACGAACAAGACTTTCGCCATATCATCAGTAGCATATCCGAAAAACTCGAAGGAAGCGGCAAGAATCAACAGGGCGGTGAGTAGGCGCCATAACAAATTGTACTGTCATTATTGCTGAAACCGACCAAGAACAACGTAAAGCTTCTTTGAGAAAGGTCGAAATCGAGCTTGATGAGGCGGACGACATTGTGTGTTTTCTTCCTTTGAACGACCTGATTTGAACGCTAATATCAAACAGGTATCGCAATTGGAGGTAGAAATCCAAGGCATTCCTCAGTCTGTGAAGCTGCCATACGCCGCGCGTCTAAAGCAAGCAAAATCCGACCTCACAAAGTACAAGAAACTCTCGAAAGAGCTTCACTCCCAAGCTGCGCGTTCGGACCTCCTAGGATCGTTCAAGAACGGTGCATCGGCAAGCTCAGATGACCCGTATGGCGAGCATAGCGACAGAACGAGACTTCTTGCAGGCACGGAGACTCTAGAGGATGGAAGCCGGCGGATAGCTGCGTCAACGAGCCTGGCGTTGGAAACAGAGAACCAGGGTGCGGATATCTTGCGCAGTCTGCGTGGGCAGAGAGAACAGATTGAGAATTCAAGGAATACCGTAAGTGATGCTGAGTTCTCAATGAAGCTGGGCTGATGTTGGTATGCTGGTGTTTTCTAGCTGCAAACTGCGGATACCCATATTGACCGCGCTAGTGGGACTATCAAAGGCATGATTAGGCAGTGAGTTCAATAATCATTCTCCATTCAAATGATTCCTTTCTGTCCCATCTACACTACGCTGCACCTTTAACGAAACGAGCGCTAATCCCATCATTCATCCAGGATGCAGAAACAGCGTATCATCCTAAGCCTCATCGGCGTATTCTTCGTGGTGATGGTCTTGCTTATCCTGTACTTCAAACTGGTGAGGTAGTGATTTATCGATGAGGAGCGTACGGCGTACGGACTATACCTTGGTGTGTTTTCCGCTTTTATGTAACTTATTTATTGTATTGCTTTTTTGTTTTATCTTCTTGTGGACATTTAACGTTATGGACGTCGAATTCTTATACTTACCTTCTTTTGACACCCTCAATGGTCTTTATGGTGCGTGGTTTTCGGTTCAGTTCTTCTGTGGCACTGTTTGAACTCACACATCAGGTTCTAGATACCTTGCGTCAATGTCTATTTTCTCCTCGACTCAACCTTTAATATCACAACTTGCGCAAGTCGATAGCATTTATAGAGAGGTACGGGATTTGCCGAATTCGTAGCTAGTATACCTGCGCTCAAACTTCCACGGCACCGAACGGCAAACCAATTCGACCGCTCCTTGGCGCCTAAGGAAATGAAAACGCGGGCTTATGCTCATGACTTCTAATCGCGCGTGCAGACCTCAACGGATGGTTGTTCGATGCCCATTTCTGTTTACCCTAACCGCCGTATTCCAAGTACGTGCTTCCGATGTTCGAACGACAAGATCTCGTCGGGGCGGTGCGCGGCAATGCTATTGATTTTGATTTTGACTTTCAAACGTATTTGTTGTGCCTTCACAATCGGAAGGCATATCTTGGCAAAGCGTTCTATCGTTCACTTCGAATTACATAGGACTGCATGTTTGCCTCAACACGATCACGAAGCCCCGACTCCCCGAGCTTTGCTTCTTAAGTTGTCTCTTTATTAGATAATTCTGGAACGACGTTAATCCAAAGCTAGTATCATTTCTTGCAGGGTCTCTATCAAGCCCCTGCACATCCTTCAGCTTTCTCAGCGAAGGCTAGCGCGGTTTGGTGGCTACGTCAATTCTGTGTGTCAAGTTCTCCTTCTAGAATGCTAACCCACCTTACTTTCATTTTCCAAAAAAGAATGTCTGAGCGAAACAGCTTGGAGGCGACACCACCGGGGTTAATCCCTCCAATCCGACCTTCCAGGATCTTTGAGTGTTAAGCGCTGATGAGCCACTCTGACTTTCCATGGCGCTGATCACACATACAAAACTATTGCAATTAATTACAATGCTTGACACAAGCCTTGTACTCTCGGAAGACCCAAACAGCCGTTCATCGTCTCCTTTTATGGAAGGACAGCATGTACGACAGAAGATGGGTGGAAGCCAATATAAGGTGGAGGTAGGTCAGCCTTCCATGAAAACATCGCTCTTCCTTCTGCCTGCTCCCTGGGTTCTGACCATAAAAATGGACACGCGTACCTCAGGTTCATCCACGGCGCCTTCGATCGGAGCAAGCGTTTCGGGATCTGTGCTCTCATTTGAGCGCCTCAGTTACAGTGTTGGTACCAAAGGAGGACAGAAGATTTTACTTGACAATGTATCAGTCCAAGCACGGGCTGGGGAGCTGTTGGCTATAATGGTATGGTTTCTTCATATCTTAGTTTTGATTACTAGACGATCATTTCAATCCGCATAGGGACCTTCGGGATCAGGTATTTCAGACCTCTCCTTATAGATCAAGTGAATGTTAATAAATCTTGAAT
This sequence comes from Pholiota microspora, assembly GCA_003314615.1. Classification (NCBI taxonomy): domain Eukaryota; kingdom Fungi; phylum Basidiomycota; class Agaricomycetes; order Agaricales; family Strophariaceae; genus Pholiota; species Pholiota microspora. The sequence continues at coordinate 16,675 of QFFD01003768.1, forward strand.
AGGAAAGAGTACATTACTGGATGTCATGTCGTGCCGAAAGCGTGCTATAGAAGGCGGGACGGTGAGTTCCTCACAGTATATATTTGAAAGCACCTGAGAATCTTAACGCGCTTTAGACTCGTCTCGATGGATGCCTCGTAGAATCCAAAACGATGCACGCAATATCATCTTTCGTAGAACAAGAAGATGCCCTACTTGGCGTTCTGACAGTGAGAGAGTCGATATTGTATGCTTTACGCCTATAGTGAGTGGCAGACCTGTCAGAATCGATACTATCATACTAATATTCTCGTCTTAGCTTGCCCCTTTTACCAAAACGCCAAGTGAAAGACCGCGTCGACCGCGTCATCAGAGCGTTGGGCTTACAATCGTGCGCTGAGCAAAAAATTGGAACTGCCATTCAACGAGGTATATCAGGAGGTCAGAAGCGCCGTGTCACTGCAGCGTGTGCGATGGTTACATTCCCGTGAGTATTGCGATTTTTATATGATCGTCCTATTCACCCAAAGATGATCTTGGGTTTCAGGCGCATATTATATCTCGATGAGGTGACATCTGGGGTACGGCCATCATCGTTTGGATCTGATGAATTATCTCTTATTGTTGCTCTTAGCTTGACAGTACCTCCGCCAGAGAGGTCATGACAGCGATCAGCTCGTTAGCAAAAGCGGAGGGAATGATTGTCATTGCATCTATCCATCAGCCGTCTCTTGAGACGCTTGCCCAGTTCACCAACGTGATGTTCCTTGCAGGAGGGAAAGTGTGCTATTCAGGGCGCGTAGATGAACTCGCCGACTTTTTTGAGAAGTGGGGTCGGCCTGTAGGGAAATTTGTGAGGATGCATTATTGACCTACGCGTCAGTATATTTCATGCTAAGAGCGCTGACGATTTCTCGCAGAGCACCCCGTCAGATCATGCTATGAATTTTTTGAACAGTGACTTCGCGGAGCCGGGAAAGGCTTCCACGTCTATCACAGAATTCAGAGAGTTTTACCTGTCGCTATCACTCAAGAACGAGAAGTACCACGCAGTCGGACGTAGGGGTCATAGTATTGGAGAACTCAAAGCGTCGATGCTGGAAGGGAGGACTGGTGTCCTGGGAACACTACTCTGGAATACCTTGGTCCTATCCGAACGGACAGCCACCAACTATCAACGAAATTTACTGGCATATGGTGTGCGAGCGGGAATGTACGCGGGTAAGTCCTGCATCATATCGACCAAGTCTATGTATCTTTGTTCGTGTTCTAATGCGATATCCGCGTATGTTCCAGGAATAGGGTTAATGCTTGCGTAGGTGCCACCGTTCTGACCTTTTTCCAACGGGTACTCATGGGTGTTCATACACAGTACAATATGGATCCGGCTTGGGAATGCGGACTCCACAATTAATGATAGGTTGTCAGTCCACTTTTACAGCGTGGCATTCCTCGGCTTCGTGCGTTCTCTAGGCTATTGCCTTGAGATCAAGCTCATGATCACTTTTCACTGATCCTTAGATGTCGGTAGCTGGGATTCCATCATGTACGTTTTCTGAGCCAACCCAATGACCGCAGCTCACAGATTTCATATGTAGTTTTGGAAGAGAGAGCGGTCTATTTGCGAGAGACAAAAAATGGTCTATACTCAACCCTACCATTCATCCTTGCGAATACGTTGGTCAACATCCCTTTTTTGTTTCTTTGCACCCTCATCTTTACTCTGATTTGCTATTGGGCCATTGTAAGCTATTCTATATTTTTGTGATTGCCTGCTGTTTGCTCACCACGTTACCCTTTAGGGATTGCACTCCGGTGGAACGGCCTTCTTCCGATTCCTAGCATTTCTTTTTTTGGCAATTTATGCCGCCGAGACGCAGTCCCTCATTGTAGCGTGCCTTCTGCCTCTGTTTGTTGCAGCTCTTGCTATTGGTGCATTGTAGGTTCTTTCTGGACTTCATCGATGAGAGGCTAACATTGTATATTCCTAGCTTGAATGGGTTTTGGATGAGCGTTGGAGGTTATTTGTACGTCTGTTCACTCTGCCTACAGACTGAACGTACTATTGATACCAATTCCAGCATCAAGGCACGATCTCTTCCGCGGTTCTGGTTCTTTACTTTCCATTATATGGACTACCAAAAATACGCATTTGAACTGATAACAAATGTGAGTGCTTCCGCGCTGATAATGGTCTGAACCTAAACTCAAACTCCTCGAAAGTCGGACTTCAGAGGTTTGAATTTCGAATGCACGACAATCGTATCAGGGCAATGCGTTTGTGCTTATCCGTCTTCGACACCAGAGACCTGTACTGTCTCTGGTAATGATATATTGGAGTACCTTGACATTGGCTCTGTATCGTACGGCAAATGGGCAGGCATTCTTCTTTCAATAGTGATCATATATCGGATAGCGTGAGCTCTCAAATTATTCCTCACTCTAATTTTGATGAAAACTGACTCTTATCTAGTCTCTTCTTTGCTCTGAAAGCTCGATCGACATAGATAGTAATCTTTGGGGTCCTTGATTGTAGATAAAATTCCGTCTCATACATAAACATATAACATGTATTACTACGAGAAACAAGTTGAATCTAATCTATACCCTTATATTTCTCCACAACCATTGTATGCTGTGAGTGTGCCACTGAAAGCATGTCGCAGAGGATAAATCTTACTTCGACACCGTGTTCAACAGATTTATAAACCGCGGTGAGGATATTTATGGAAGCCACGAAAGTCGCAGGCAGTCGTTCTTCTTTTGGATGGTTTTTGGGATGATATTCTGCTATTCTTATGCTAGACAAAGATAGCAATTGTCATTTTCGTAAGAGTCTTAAACAAACAGCACTCACTGTTTTTCAACTAAAAACTACATATGCTCGCTTGACGATCTACATTCCCTCAAAATGGACAAGCGAGACATGAATAGCTTCAATTAATTGTATCTTTAGGATTGACGTATGCCGAGGATAAGGCCGAGGGCGGAGAGTACAGCAAAACATGTATTATCCCGAGGCGATGGACTGTAAGCACGCCATCGGGCTAGATAATTGACCTCGGTGGGCACTTCGGCTGAATGGCGGGTTATCCAGCTGACAAGCCAATGAAGGGGACTCCGATTATAATCAAGATGTCAGCGCCTATACAAGCACGAGCAGCTTTAACTACGATGGGGTACATTCTTCAGCATATAAAGATGAAGTGAAACACAGAGGATACCTAGCAATACAGCATAACATTTCCCTTCATACAGCACAATCAACATGCCCTTCCCTTCAGACGAAACCATCGTAGCCACCGCCGGCGACATCGTCGCAGAGCTTCAAGGTCTCTTCGGCAAGCACCCCGGCTTCCGTCCAGGTCAGTGTATAGAATACTTAGTTTGCTCACCGAAGTACATTGCCTGATTATCTTTTGATAGCTCACGCAAAGGGCACGCTCTTGAGCGGCTCTTTCAAACCCACACCAGAGGCTGCTGAGCTTTCAATCGCTCCCCATTTTAACAATGCCTCTACTCCCATCATTGTCCGGTTTTCTAACTCAACTGGCATTCCGAATATCCCAGACACTGACAGTCATGCTGAACCTCGCGGTATCGCTGTGCGCTTCACTCTCGGTGACCGCGTGCACACCGATATTATCAGCCACTCTACACCTTTTTTCCCTGTGCGAACAGGAGCTGAATTCCTGGAGTTCTTCAAGGCCATCAAAGCCTCTCCAGATGGGGCTCCTAGCCCAACCCCCGTCCAGAAGTTTGTTATGTCGCACCCTAGTGCATTGGCATTCGTGAAGGCGCCGAAGCCATCGCCAACGAGTTTTGCGAAGGAGCCTTACTTCAGCGTCACCGCTTTCAAGCTGGTTGACAAGGCTGGAACGGAAACCCACATTCGCTACCAGTTCGTTCCCGAGCTCGGAGTTGAGACCCTCAGTGATGAGGCGCTCGCCGCACAAGGTGCAAACTACTTGCAGGATGAAATCAAGACGCGCGCTGCTACCACCCCTTTCTCGTTCAAATTATTGGCCCAGATCGCGGAAGAGGGCGATACCGTCGACGACGCTACAGTCCACTGGCCCGAAACACGCAAACTCGTGCAATTGGGCACCCTCACCGTCGACGCTGTTGTCCCCGACGGAGAGAAGGAGTCGAAGCATCTTATCTTCGACCCCATTCCCCGTGTGGCTGGTGTTGAGCCATCTGCCGACCCCCTCCTCGAGATGCGAGCGGCCGTTTATCTGATCAGTGGACGCCAGCGCCGTGCTGCACCATGAATAACAGGCCTCTCAAGATGTTTTGGAATGGTTAAAGGATTGCGGATGTCAAATAATGCAGAATGGTTGATGGTGTTTGTCTGGTCAAATGTTAATATAATAAAGAATATTTCAGCTTCATGTTACGAGGGTGAAGATAAGCATGGATTATGCACAACTCACTGATTTGCTAGTCTAGCTGTCCACGGCACAAGGCCAATATTGAGCCAGTGCTGTAGTTAGAATTACATTAGGACCAAATGCATGTCATAAAAACACGTTCGCTATTAGCGAGAGTAAACATAACGATAAATGAACAAAAGATCAATGATAAAAATGTTAGATGCAAAGAGAAGTCGGACAAACGAAAGCGACAAAACTGACGACAAATTAGAAGGTATATGTGCATCAATGTTCGATGAAGGCAAGCAAAGACTCGCAGAGACCAAGCCCAAGGTCGAACGGAATGTAATGTAAAGTAGAAAAGCATAAGATCGCTGATAAGCGCGCGTAATAACATAGAGGTAGATAGTTTGCACCGAAGCCGCGATCGATGCGGAAAATGAATCGAGAATCTATTATCAAGTCCGTGGTAGGGAGATCATTCCGGACGTTGAAGCTGTTCGTGGAGCTTGAGTTTGACGCTTCATTTGGGCTTCCATCTTCACTCGCTGCTTCCTCATATCGTCGTCCTTGTGTTTGACTCCAAAGGCGAGCGAAAGAAAGGCGTCCGCTGTGGGTGGAAGTAACGATTGGGGCGGGCGTCGTAGTATGCTGAGGATAAAGTCGTCGTTGGTTGCCTCGAGAATTGTTCGCCGGCAACACTGACTCAAAGCTAAGGCCACACGGATAAGGAAGGGAACTCCTATAACAGGTATGGATTCATAAAAGACACAAGATCTACGAGATAGGCAGCTCACCTTCGAATAAGAACAGATCCCAAACTCTATTCAGGTACTCTGGGGGAAGCGTGCCGACAAATAACGTGGAAAACCTATAGAATAATCTGTCAGAGATTCCGGTATATTCAAGCGAATTCACTCCTCACCAAGGTTGGCAAATTGCTGCTGGCAGAATACCCATATCTACGAAAACTTTTTTACTGAGCTGTTGATCGTTGTGTTCCAGAGCTCGGCTGAACAGTGCTGCATCGACTTCCATTTGCGTGGTGGATGGAGAGAAGTAGGGCCTGATATGGGTATCCATGATAGAGACGAAAATCCAGAAAGCATCTTCCTCGGGAGCAAGGATCAGCAATTGGCCAACGATGAGAGTTAGACCTATAGAAAAACGTTCGGATCATGGGTACGCCTATGTGAACGCAAGTCAAGGAGACTTACCAATTGTGTACTGCACGTCTGGTACCATGTTGAGATACGCTGAAAGTAGAGTGCCCACAGGGCCCTGAGAACCTCGTAAGTGACTGTACAACTGTTCCCCATCCGCGTCTCCGAAAGCTCTCTTGATGTCCTCCTCAATCCTTGATACCGCGCTAACTTTACCGCGGGCACACAACTGCATGTAAACTCCAGGTACACATCGCGCCTTACCATCCGTGAGGTATGACCACACAAGATAACGTACAGATGATGGGACTCCGTCAATCACCAGTTTGCGCACCTTCTTCGATTTGCGTGCGCTAGAGGCGGGGTTCGCAGACATGAGAGACATCCATTTGAGCTCACGTTGTCGATGTGCATCCATGGATGACTCAGTATCTGTTGGAGCACGCGAAGCACCTGGCGGTGGTGATACAGATGTTGACATCGCTGCCTGGGACCATCTGCCTTCTGTGGTCGGAGAACGCTGACCAGAAAGTTGCATACTGCTTCCACCACCAGCACCTGATGATGTAGAGAAGGCGGGGCTCTCAGCACGGAGAAACGGCCCATTTTCCTGGCGGAGGTCGAACGAACCATCGCGTCCGAGCACGTTCGAATCCTCGCTGGTACGCGCAGCCTGCGAGAAATGATGGGCCAAGTTCGGTCTCACCAGCTCGAATTCCATATCTTTGACCTGCAGCATCTCCGGGTCATGCAACAGGCTAAGACCAGAGTTAATGGGAGACGTAGGTGAGGAGAGGGGATTGATATTAGGGCCACCAGGAGCATTTGTGTTAAGAGTCACATTCGGCTCTTCTTCTTGTCGGCTTTGCTTGCGTCTCAAATTCGGGAGGGAAAGTTTACTACGCAAAGAAGACTGTCGGGCGACTACAGCAGGCGGAGGTATTTGCGTTCGTGGTTCTCCGGCCCCTAAGTCCATCATCGAATGCGGAGAAGAGGACCGCGCGCTGGTGTTTGGAATCAATGACCCTGTGCTGGAATTTAGTTGCGTGCGGATGGGTTCGGAGGAGAGAGAATTGGACCGCAAAGTAGGTGGGGAGCGCAGCAATGCATCATTTACGGTGGAGCGGGCTGGTATCTCCCGGAGCTGGTTCGCAGATTGGTTGTTGACAATGTCAGTAGCGCTGTTACCAAGGCTTCTTCCCAAATTCGTGGTTGCCGAAGGTGGGGAAAGCGAAATTTCAGGTGACTGACGTGCAGACGCCTCTTGTGGTGGAGGGACGAATACAGACTGCGACAGCGGGCTTGAAGGAGGTTTTAGCAAGGGTGATGTGGGTGAAGGTTTCAATGAGCCACTGCCGCCGAGGTGGGATAAGGAGAGTGGAGAAGGGCGCAACGCATTTGCACCTGGTTTAAGTTGTCCGGGACTACTGGTCTTGGAGGCAAGAGACCCGGAAGACGCGCGTGCGGTGAGTGAACGGTGAACATCTTTAGCAGAGATCTCCGCATCTTCACGACTACAAAGCAATGTTAGCCGCCGTCTGACAAACTTATTATCAAATAGCATTCGTACCTTCGCTGCAATGGCACGGGCACCTCTGTGCTCATGCTATTGAAGCCAGAGAAGCTTCGAGAGCGAGGTCTTAGTCCTGGAGACTTCGGGAAGAAATTAGCGCGTGGTATAGGACCTGTTCTTGGCTCCCCAGGCAATTTGTCTCCAGGGATTGCTGAGGGTGCGCTGGTTGTTGGAAGCTTAGAGCTGTCGCTTGCTGCCGCAGTTGATGGCAAATCAGGACTAGGGTTGGCAGTAAGGTTTGGGTTGGGAGGTGTCGCAACGCCAGGGCCTAACGATACACTGCGCAGCATCGACTGCTTTTGTTGCGTTATTAGCGTCCCGCTCTTCGCCATCATTTGTATTCGGGGAGGACTGGTCGGCGTCGCCCCCGCTTGTAAGCCCCTTCCTTGCACTTGTCCCATCGTTGATGGCCCGGCTGCCGTTCCCGGTGGCGGTGGCTCGATAGTGAATGATATTGGGACGGGCCCCAGCGCTGCCGCCAAATCAACGTCTATACGACCGTAGATGGTCGGCCCGCGCATCTGATGAGGAGCGCGAGCTGGGCCTATAGGCTGAGGAGGGCGGGAGAGAGCCATGCGAATGGCGGTGAAGACATTAGGGCGCGGAGGACCAGGCTGTGAATGCGGGGGGTATGGCACCCGTTGGTATTGAGCTGGCGGGCCTTGGGGAACTTGTCGTCTGTCTCCAGGCCCAGGCAGTTGCTGAGCAGCGATGTACATGGGGCCAGGACTGGCGAGCCCTGCGGGAGATTTTGGCGCGTTGGGATGAGGCAGGAAGAGGCTACGGCGCTGATTTGTGCCAGGAACCGGAGCGCCTGTGGGCTCGCGCAGATCAGCAAGTGAGGGGCGCAGATGTGAAGGAGATGGGGAGGTAGAAGGGGCCGGGGATGGGGCATTCGATGGGGCGGTAGGAGGAACGGAGAGAGCAATCACTGGGGAACTGCCTGGGAAGCTGGTCGTAGAATCCTCGCCCAAGCTTTCGTCTAGCTCCGTGCGTCCATGATCTGACGCTCCCTCGAGCAATGACGGACTTGGTGTACGATTCACAACGACAAGTGGAGCTAGATGGCTTCCCAACCCCAGTCCAAGTCCACCGAGGATCTCAGGTTCCGGAGAAGACGATCCAGGGGTATCGGTTCTTGAATCGGCTTGCATACTCGGAATGATATGTGCAGTGACGTCGGTATCATGGCTTTCGTGACTCGTGAAGCTACCTTTGCGATCGACGCCTCCATCCTGGTAGCTTGTTTCTGTTGTGGTAGCCTGAGAGTCGAATGTATCGTCGCCTATGCGAGAAGGAAGCTCGTCCTCGTCTTCAATGATAATGCGATTTCCAAGCCCTGTGCTACTATATAGAGACGAACGAGCCGCACTATCATTGGCTTGCGTCTCCGCAACGTGTGCAAGGCGATCTTCTTCGAGGCGCATACGCATGGCACTCGCAAACCCAGCTCCTGCCGTCGGACTCTTGAGGGCTTCCTCTTCGTTAGAAAGCTTGTCAATGTTCCCTGAGTTGTAGAGACCCTGTCCTTCGACCTCCAGCACGCCGGCGACAGGCGTGTACGCCGCGATGCCCGACGAGCTCATCCCAGCCGAGGACACAGCAGAACCCCATGTTGTATTCAGCAAGGGCTCCGAGCCTGGAATCGAAAGAGCCAGATGCGCAGGCCTCATGTGTGTCCCAGTACGATCCCCATCCCCATCCCCCTTCTGTTCAGCGCTCGGATCCACCCCAAGACTTGCGAGGACGCCACCAAGCGCTAGATCCCGGGAAAGCGTCGACAGACGACTATTTTGTGTATAGACGGACGCATCTGATTCGTTTGACTCCGTGCGGCGGTGCGCTAGGGATATCCGCTGTGCATGAGAATCGGTGAGGGGCGCGCGCATATCCCCGTTTTGTGAGCTTGTATCATCGCCCAAATGTCGATTAAAACTTTGTACAGAACCAGGATCAGACTCCTCGACCGGCCGACTGATCTTATCGTCCTTCTCAAGGCCTTCAACGAGCCCGCCTAATCTGGTCCCACCGAAGGATGACGAGGCGCCCGAATCTACCCTCTCTCTCCGCATTCCCATGAAGTAACCCCCACTGCTTCCCACTGATTCGAAACTAGGCCGTCTTTCTCCTCCCCCGCCTACTGAGCGCACCGACATCGCATCAAAGCTTGGACGAATGGACGCACGGGAGTAGCGATAGTCATCGTAGATGTCTCCGGCGCCTTCCCATGACGTTGTCCGTGCGGAAGCGGCCGTGGATGCAGAGGCACCGGAACGCCCTGATTGGACGGATGAAGCAGAGGGTGCCAGTGAAGGGCGGCGTTCGCGCGACGTAAGTTGGGTAGTGCTGGAAAAGGATGCGAGAGTTGGTGAGGTAGCTGGTGACAAGAGATGTTCCTCGGTATGTGTCGTTTGCGGCGATGCTGGCGCCTCTGTTTGGTGGATTGGCGTGGGCTGAGCGTACGTTGCCTGTCCGTGTCCGGGTACTGCGTGACTCTCTTCTGAACGTGCGTAGCCGAGACCCTCTGCAGTGCCCTCCTCACTTATTGCGAAGCTATCTCTGTTAACATTATTTGCTCCGTTTCCCTGGCTTGGCCTGCTATCACCGTCGTCAGAATACTGGGACCCGGGCTCATCATCATCAGATTCGTCGTCGCTGTAGTTTCCGATCAATCCCTCGAGGAGGCTCAAGCCGATACTTACACCCGCGGCTGCGGCGCTACTGTCGCGCAAGGCCCGTGCAGGATGCTCCTGCACTTCGTGTCCATTTTCCGCTGTTTTCTGATCCTTTTCATCTGATAACCTCTGTTCAATATCGAACGCAGATGAGTCCAGGAAGTGATCCCGATCCTCCTGAGCTAATGTAGCGGGCGAAGAGCCAATGGCTGGATCGGTAAATTCGGCATCATTAACGAGAGATGCTGATGATCCGTGTGCAGAATCGAGACCAAGACGATGAGCGAAAGTTGCTGTGTGAGAGGGTGAAGATGACGAGGAGTGTAGAGTTGGTGCGGCGGAGTGCGGTGGAGAGGAATATACAGATGGCGAGGAAAGTCCGGAGAATACGGATACAGAGGGAGATAAGCCTTGCTGATTTGAGGGGTAGATAGGTGCTGTGAGAGTTTGAGACACGGACGCGGAAGTGTTGATGTGATGTGTCCGCGCACTGGCAGAAGGGGAGCCTGGAAGAAGAGGGAGAGATCCTGTAGGGGGCGGCGAAAGCTGCATCTGCATATTGGTTGCAAAACCCTGAGCTGATCCTGGCACAGGTGAACGTTTAGTAATCCTCAACGGTGAGGTAAAATTTCCCGACGCCTCGGCATATTGATCAGGATTAAGAGCCAGCGGCGATGGCGCATGTGCAGTGTATCTATGCTGCTGCAGACTATGCGGTTGGGAATAATGTGAGCGGGGTGGCGAAGATGGCGGCGATGTCTGTGGTGATGAAGACGATGATGACGGAGCAGTGGTGAAGGCGAAAGATGCGGAAGATGTAGATGACGATGTAGAGAGAGGCTGAGAGCCCGAACCTGATGATGAGACGGACACATGTGTAGGTAGACGGTCTGTGGACGCCGAGCGCCTATCGTCAAGCTCATACCGCGACAATTTAGTATGCGAATTAGAATCATAACCATCGCTCCGCGAATCTGCCCGAAATTGCGCATCCTGCGGGCTGGGAGTGCCAACTGGACTCGCCGCGTAATGATACTCTTTCCGGCTGCTGATACTACCGTGTCTGGGTTGCTCACCGTGTCCCGTCAGAGCGGCCTCTGCGAGGGCTACCTCGTGTAAAATGGCAAAAGTAGTTTGCGTGTGTTCATCGTCTCCTATATCCTGCCTCCTCTCCTGTTCTCGGTCCGGCCCAAGGGACCGTGATGTCGACAACGGGCTTGCCTGATGTCTTACAGAACCTCGCCATTCACCCGTCCTTTCCGACGATTCGGGGCGCATGCGCGAGTTGACGCTGGAAACAGAGACCGAGCGAAAAGCCGATGGCGACGGGGTTGCGGATATGCGTTGCACGGAGCCATGATGGGTATGATATGAGACCGACGTGTGAGGTGGAGGTGATGGTGATGTAGCGTTTCTCGACACCGTAGGCGAGGGCGATTTGTTAGAATTAGTACTACCGGGTATTGTGCCCATCGAGGAAGAACGCTTCGTCATGATTGGCTTTTTCAACTTGCTGGTGAAGTTCACATCCAAGCCAGAGAAGCGTCCCACAACACCCTCACAGTATCCCTAGAACACCACAACGTCTGTCAGTAGCGCACTGGATTCGCGAGCATTGCAAGCATACGAGATAGAAGCCTTCGTGATCAGGCAACTGCAACAGCACAGTAATTTCATCGTCCTACAAACACATCAACGAAAAGGATTATATATGTAGATGCGAGCTACGCACTTTGAGGAACATAAGATCATCTGAGCTCTCCGCAACGCAGTCACAAGTCGCAATGCATTTGCCAATGCCTCCTTTAGCCGCGAAGCGCGTCCATCTTGCAAGCTCAGCCGCTTCCAGTCCCATCGTGTCGCTTCCTGTATTCCTTAGCTGCGTCTCCTCTTTATAGTTTCGAAAGAGAGAGAATCAAACTCACCAGTTGATCTTTCAGCCCGTTGCTTGCTGCTTTATGTCAGAAAAGTTGCCGTAGTGACCGCATATACTCACAAAGAATCGATTGTTCTGGATGAACGTTCTACAGGGTACACGTCTAAGCACGTTATGGCTTCCTTGGTAGCCAAGGCGTCTCTCTAAACGTCCGTATTCCGTTCCGAACTTTACGAATACGAGACCTTGAAGTTGCCTTGAAGTCGGTGGTTTCGAGTGGGAAATCCAGGTGCCGCCTGAAGCCAGATGGTAGACAGGAGATATTCAGACACCCCACTGTCTAGGATGGCACTGTTACGGCGTCGTCGTCGTCGACAGCCAGCTCGGAAGATTAGAAAGAATGTTTTAATGTTGAAAGTAGAATGGTGGTGAAGGTGCTGCCAAACAAATACAAATGTTGCCGTGCACTTGGATAAAACTGTGTGAAGTAGACGCGCGTAACGCGCGCTAAGTTCTATACCAACGCACACCTTATCATATTTCTTTGGGCCAATGGAAATCGGAACAATCGCGTTACTGACAATATAGGGAATTGACAATGTGACGCACGTCAAGTCCTCGAGTATTTTTGATCATGTTCGAGTATTTATTTTGAAATTTGAAACCATGTACTTACAATGTAATCACGAAAAACATTGGGAAACTACAATCATATTCGAGTTCCCAGAAAGCCGTTTTGAACAGAGTTCAAAAATGTCGAACAATTATTTAAAAATAAGTCATTAAAAACCGCTGTCTATTCAATTGTTTTACATACTCAACTTACCTCAAGACAACATCAAGATAACCATTCAAATTTTAGGATTGTTTGAACTTGAACCTTTTGAACATCATGAGATTCCCAGACCCAATACTGCATCCCAGGGCGAACGCTCGACGGACATTTCGGAACAGTGCAAAATCTAACGATGTTTCAAGCTCTCCGGGAGAATAAAACATGACAAGATAGGATCGAAATTATGACACTTCATTCATTTCAAAACAAGGCTCCTGTTGGCCCCCTCGCAGGTCGGAAACGCGGTTCGAGTTGCCTAAAATTAGCAGCGAATTGAACGGATCGAATATATTCGTTCCACTGGGATCCGGAATTTGAAGCTTGAAGTCTAGTTTAGCTTCGATGTTTTTTTGCCTGTTAATTCAAGTCCTCCGAGTATCCCTTCGATACCTCATACCTAATCAGAAAGGTAAGAGCTTGTCTTAATTTTTCTTTCACGAATTATTGGTACAGTCTTCCGCGTAGATATACACTTAGGGTCTGTCTTTCCGTGTCAGTCATTCTTTCCTTGTCCCAGCTTCTCAAATCCCACATGGACCCACGGTCGTCTCGATACTGCGATTATTCGGCAATCGTGAATCGGCTCTCAACCAATACCATCTAATAACTACACCCAGTGATAATTCGTTCTGTCAATGTAAGTAGTACTTACGAGCGCTTTCCAAGGTTTCGGCCTTGATTCAAATTTTAGTCGTCCGCCATGTCATTCCCATGTCATTCTGTGCCCACCGTCTCTGGTCGTGGAGCTTTAGAGTTCGTGCAGGATGAGCCTCATAGTTTCCTTCCAAGCTTGGAGCCTGAACTTGAAACTTATATAAGGCGACCTAATAAGTGCTCGATGAAGATGCCTAAAAGCCCAGAGAGCAACCAGAGAACTGCACGGATACTCAATGGCCAAAACCACTTTCGAGCGCATCGACAAGAATAACGCTATGCTGCTAATCGTCGACCATCAAATAAGGCTCTTCCAACTTGTTCGTGACTTTGAACATCCTCGCCCATGTGGCTAGTGGGAAGGGAAAAAAACAGGTCATCATGGGTAGAATTGTCACTGATGTTTGTGTCTCTGATATCAACTTGTAAATTAACGTCAAAACTGAAACGGTCGAATAGATCTGCACCGCGTTCAGGCCGAGCGAGCTCGAATTTGAAGGTTTCGAGATTTTCGTGAAGTCTATTTTTGACAGATGGGAAATTCAAACTGGAATGATCCGGACCACGTGTTTCGGGAAAAGTGCTGGGAGAATTGCGTTCGCTAGTAACTTGCTCGTCATTGAAGGCGACGACGACGAGCATCTTCCTTACGGAATGGCACATCTTCTCCGCGCATACAAGTGTGTAGTTATTCTGAAGTCTAGACTATTCGCACCCTACTAATGCTTATCCTTGTCGCCAGTGCGGCCTTGCATCGTCGACCTATGTTGACCCAGTCTATCACGGCGGCATTTCTCTTCGGTGCGGGAGACATTGTAGCACAACAGGCAATCGAAGGGAAAGGAGGGAATCATGATGTGAGTAGTACTCTGCTGTATCTGGATTTTCCTCCAATTTGTCTGCATTGACAGTTTCTACGGACTGCACGGTTAACATTTTACGGAGGTGCGCACACGAAAATATTTTTATTGGACACTGTTTGTAAGACTTGTAACAAACGTATTTTCTTTCTAGGTGCTCTTTTTGGGCCTGCTATGACGACGTGGTACTCGTTTCTCAACCGCATCAAATTCGCGACTCCAACGAAGGCTGTTATCTACCGAGTCTGTTAAAATCCATTTGTCCGGCTTAGACATGCAGGCTGACGGTGTTCAATTGAAATACAAGGTATGGCTGGACCAGGCGCTATTGACTCCAAGTCCGTGCAGTTTTATCCCCGATCTAACTCTGCTCTGATGACGTTTTCTGCCAACAGTCGCGGTCGGGTTGTTCTACAGCTCAATGAGCATATTAGAAGGCAAACCTGAGGAGGCTGTGGAACGTGTTCAAACGGTACGCCCACGTGTATTTTTCATAGAACTGAGATAACAATCTTCATAGGCCTATGTTCCAACACTCCTCCGTAACTGGTACGCCTCTGCTTCATTCTCATAGTGTACCGTTAACTCACTCTTCAACAAGGGGTGTATTCATTCCGACACAAATCATCAACTTCTCTCTCACACCACCGCATCTTCGCTTTGTCGTTGTCAGCATCGTCAGTTTGTTCTGGAGTGAGTATCTTTGTCTGCAGGTTCCGTATCTACCTATTCATGCATCCACCCAGACACGTATCTCAGCGCATCCAACGCGAGTATCGAAGCCGCACAGGCAGTGGAAGCAGATCTCCTAGCCGAAAAGTTGACCAACATAGATTAACCTACCATAGACTGTGAGGTACCTCGAGCAGCGGGTGTCTCGTAGATCGCGGGCCATGCGTGTATACATAGCTTACATACCTACAACGGGTGCGGTCAGCTCATTTCCTGTCCTTTGTTTTTTTTGGAGGTGTCATTCATTCATATCCTGTTCTCGATAGACGCGGGGAATTTGATTGTACACATTCGGGGACACACATCATTGCTCCAAGAATTGTTAAACACTGTTTTGCGCGCACATGTACTGAGGTGAATTGGTGTACTTACCAGTAAGCGATTGAATGATGGTCTTTCTATTCATGAAGCAACCGTCGTGTTGCAATGATGGCCGCTCCGGCGGTTGGCTATCCATAGCCTTGACTGTCGTCCATCGCTGTTCATCCACTGTGATGTCAATAATGTCTTTGTGCACACGATCAGCACAGCGCAGCGATCTTCATTGTTCAAATATGGGTATTCAAAGCATGCGTTTTTGCATCCCTAAGTTCGTTCAGACATGGCGATTTTACGAAGAAAACGACATTACTCGTTGAGTCAGAGCAATGAATTACTCGCCATCATTGACAACCGCGGTTGTGTTGATTTTATAGAACGTAGATGTAATGTTACCAAGTCGATACAAGGCTATAAATGACATGCACTTCTATCAACACACTGTAACTGTTACGCCGGGATGTGGATGATAGCTCAACTTGGTAAATGTGGTAAATAGTGACAGCGCACCAACCAAGGTTGGATTGATACCCTTTCTTTCTTTCTTCCACATTTTTCATTATTCTTTCCAAATTCCTCCCTTTCAACGGATCCTTGCTAAACTTGGTATCGAGAGCGCAATTGGGAACTTGATAAGGAGACGAAGGATCCGACGTGCCGCATGCTGGTTTTGCCGCTTCGCCAAAATCTGATTTAACTTCCCTCCTCCTTCTTTCCTTATCCCACAACCCAGCTGGAAATTTCTCTTCTCTCCTTTTTTTCTGGTTTGAACTTATCGCTTCTACACCACATCTGCACTACAGAAGGCTCCGCTTCCGTAACAGGCTACACGACTCCTTTAAGGATACGGCCGTCTCTCATAATCAACTGACGCCCTTTCCTCCGCACAACGGCTCGAAAACCACGTTGACACGTTTGCTTCATTGCCAGCATACACTTTCCTTCCAGCTTTCGCTTTGCACTTTGTCAACGGCCTCGAGCTCTCTTGATTCGGTTTCTACTCGCGAATTTGGATTGTACCACAAGACTTGCTCCTTGTTCTCAGGCTCATTGACGGTGCCATTGAGTGCATCATCGGATACTTATTCTGGGTAACCACAGATTTGAACTACACTCGTAATCCGCCTCTGCATTATTTTCGCAACTGCTTCCTTCGTTACCGACATCTTTGCTTCAGGACGCTCCTGCTTTGGTAGGTGAGTCGAGTATCTGAAATTATTTTCAGCTCGTTGTCTGGTTCTTTGTTCCGATGTTCACTTCATCTTTTCATGTCCCATCTAGCCTCTCATATCTTATCTATCCTTAAGACTCGCTGTGTAAACTCTGGGTTTAAACTCCAAGTTACACGGATGTCCCGATTTAATGTCTATACATTGTTAGGGGTTCCTCCTATAGCACCCTTCGACGCGAAACACAACTTTGTGACCTCACCCATATTCCGATCCCCAACCGTATTTGCGTCGATACGAATAACCATCGCTCTATATACCGCCACCACGCTCCTTGTAACGCTGATTTGGAATGCAGTGGTCCTCGATGATGCGGATAGGTTCGTCTCTCAGGCTGTCGCATGGAAGACTGCTGAATGAACCAACATTTTTTCCTTGTTCAGTTACTTTTCTTTCTTCACATATCTAACGTATATCGGGATATGTGCCTATTACTTTGCATCGAGCGTACAAAGTATAACATATGCTTTGTACTGGCGAAAGGCGGGAGCGGCGGCAAGCTATCCACTACAGAGATGGCCGAAAATATTGCAAGCACTACTTGTGGTATTACAAGCCACTATCGTCACCTTCCGTACGAATTCCTCGTATCGCATTATCTACATTATTTATGCTCACCTTTCTTTTCAACAGCCATCTTAGTGACCGTCGTTTTTTGGGCGCTACTTTCCGACCCTAGCACCTTTGCCGATACCTACTCAAGTCAGTTGTTTCACGCAGTCCGCACGTATCTGTTAATTCGATAATAGTTTGGTCAAATATATCGGTCCACGCGCTGAACACAGTGTTTGCTGCGGTGGAAATTCTGGGCTCGAATTCGCCGCCCCCACCTTGGCTCACGCTTCCGATTTCTTTCCTCCTTCTTGCTGCATACCTAGGGGTGGCTTATATCACTCACGCGACTCAAGGAATATACCGTGCGTTTTCAGCTTACTTGTGTGATATTTCTTCTATTGAATGCCTCACTTCGTCAGCCTACGCTTTCCTCGACCCTAAGACAGAAGGCGCTAAATTAGCTGCATACATCGTCGGTATCGCTGTTGCAGATGTTATTGTCTTTTGCGTAATCCGCGGTGTCATGGTATTGCGTCAACGGTGGGCAGTACGCGCCGGGAGGACGGCTGTCGATGGAGGAGAGAGCGCGCTAGATATTGAGGAAGGTTGGGAGGAAGTGGAGAGTCCGACAGTGGTGAAGGCGGATAAAGGCGGCACAGAGTCTGATACGAGGACTTTCAATTCCTAGCATTGCGTTCGTTCTAAGTCATATTGCAGATAATCAAGTGACCAGTCAGAAACTCATTCCATACAACTTCACATCCTTGGTACAGCCATAAGCAGTTATGAGCCCCTTATGTTGGAACCTCTTCTCAAAACTGAATCAATCAAGCATACTCATATACGTTGAATTCAAGTTCTAAAGGGACATAAACTCGTTACGTGCTTCGGACACTACGGGTGAACATGTGGGCAGTGGCACCACTCAAACCACCATTGTGGTAGCGCGCAGTAGTCCAGATAGTACCGTCAGGCTTGCGCTTTGCACTATACACGTAGACAATTATCTGTCAGGGGCTTACGTATACGATAAGATTGAAACGTTACACACCTAACTTCAGCGTGCTTGAACTGCTGCAAGTGGGGGTTCTCGTGCCAATATTTCTGCGTCTGTTTGTGAGCTACCTTGCCCATATCGGCTTCACCAGGGTGACCAGGCTTCCACTTCGCATCCACCTTGTGGTTAGCACCGCCCCCATTCTCGATTTTGGCGACCTTGGAAATGTGCTTTCCTATTTGCTTGTTCAAGGCGTTCTGTGCTCTGTAGATCTTCTTCCTCTTGCGTTCTTCTACTTCAGCTGGGGTGGGCTTATGGAACACCCTAACATAATACGGTTCAGCGACCGATTCTACAGATTAAGCAATACTAGAGACGTACTTTGACAAAATACCGCGTGCTTCGAGCTCGTCGACGAATTCGGACCGAATGACGACGTGGTAGTCGGGAGAGAACGTTTCGCGAGTCTGTAGATGATCATGAGCGTTAGATCCCTAAGTCCATCGTTGGTGGGTGAATGGAGACATTACCACAAGCTCGTCCGTAAGGTATCCGTCGACGGGATATGCCGATGTGTATGCAATGTACGAAAGAACGACCGGGAGAACGGAGAGGGAGAAGGACAATTTCATGGCGATAGAGTTGGAGGTGTCGGAAAAAAAGTGCAACGATATGATACCTGGCTTTGAGATCAACTCAAGCTGGGGAGTGAATTGGTGAAGAGACCGGCTCTGAGGAGAGACCTTCGCTCTCCGTCTCTTTTTGTATTTTGTTCCATGTGTTTTGATTGCTGATAGCCGTGAAGCCGAGCGTAGATTGCGCTCCAAGACACATGCGCTGATGATTGATTTTGAGATATTGATTTGCATTCTGCGGAGGTTCCTCCATTGCACACCGACTTGCAGTCCCCTGGGGCCAGAAGAATTTCAGATCATTTATCCAGTAAGAAGATAACGAGATGCCAATTCTAAGTTGCTCTCTTGAGCTTCATTGGAGCCTCGGGGGAGCTCAAGACTTCGAATTTCAGATGTAAAATTCGATACACTCCAAATCATTACTTCTTATCGTAGTTCAGAATCAGCTCAAGATCAGCTACTCAACGCAGGATCTGGAATATGATCCGACAATTTCCAATGTGAACTTCCGCGACTCTACTTAGTCTCTGTATCGTTCACGAAGCTACTACATAACTTCGGTGTAATCGGTATTGCGTATATTTATGTGTGGACACACAAAAGGCAAACAAGAGGTGTAGATCTTCGCATCATCATGATAGGCTGTGGCGAAACAGCGATACGTCCGACGCTGACATAGCCAACTTATACATAAATTGTGTCAAACTAGTCGATCACTTGGATGTAACAGGAGCCACGAATTTTGGCATTGCACGACCGTAACCAAGTTCTTGGACAGTTGAGATTCAGAAGAATGCTCGTATAGAATATTCGCAACGGCAAGGGTACTTTACTTCGAAGTCTGGTTATACATAAGAACGAGCTACAGACCAATAATTAAATGATGATCGCAACAACAGCGCATGCTGAAAAGTACAAGTATGAACACTAGTACTTCTCTCAGAATTTACAATTCAAATACAGTGATATCGTCAAGGAATGACCACGCAGGCGCCGCTCCACCATGGAAGCTCAGTATATCATTGCCCTTCGCTGTTACGGTGAACTGGAAGAACTCGAAATTACTGAACCCAGGGCGAATGGTAGCAATCGTGACTCCGTTCCATATCACATCAACGAACGCAGCCGCTTCCTGGTCGGGCGGACTGAAAGAGCTGGACTGGAAGAATGCGATACTGTATTTTCTCCCTGGGAGTGTGTTCAGCGGCTTAGCAGGTGTCAGTGTGCCAGCGAGCGCATCGGACGCGGTAGCGGACCCCAGAAGGGCAACGGCGTTCCCGAAGTGTGAAAATGGTTGGAAGAAGAAGATGGTGGCATCGAGAGTACCTCCTGGTGGGCTAGTACCGATCCAGGTAGCATCGGACTCGGCGAAGCAGAAATCGTCGCATTCCGTAAAGCCTTCAAAGCCACCGTCGATAACATGATTGATCCGCTGGAACCCTCGGGAAAGGGTCACGAGAAGGTTGCCTTGACCAAAATTGTCTGCGGTACTTGCGTTCGTTGGGAGGAAATACTGTATCTCGCAGTTAGTAAACCAGATAGATATATGAAAATGAATCTCGTACCATAGCACAAGTGTATGTAGTCGGGATTCCGTTGACGAGAGCGCGCCAAATGTTGAAGAACTGACATTCTCCACCTTGAGAATCCGCTCCACGGTTATTACATTGTTGAGCGCATGCCGCAACGTCGTAACGATCAAGGAAGGCAAAGCCCATGTACTGTAAACGTCTAAATGAATAACAGAACTTGCAAAGAGAGCATTGTTCAAAAATCTCACTCCAGGTGCGTTTACAGCGGCGTTTATGGGTCCGAATATCAATTCGTAGCCTTCAGGAGTAGGTGGGTCCACTAGCGTCGTTAAAGAGAATCCGCTACTATTCTGAATGAATGTCTTTCCTGCGGGAAGTGGCGAAAGTTGCTCTCCGCCAAAGTTCGTCTTCTCGGCAGCGGTATGTACATCCGCAAAGGCGGCGCAGACTAGATTGGATTGGCCAGCGTCGAGATGGGGGTTGTTATGCTGGATGAACAGATTGACGAATACTTGATATCGACGAACGGAACATTATTAACAAGGAAAAACAAAAGCGGCGCAAGAGTAAAACATACCACAGCCATCCACGCTATCGCAGAATGCGTGACAGTCTGCGACATTGTAGGTTGCATTGCTAACGGTGGTGAAAGTCAAGAACGCAGTCCCACGAACCGAGGCATCACGATCATTGGGGCCAGTTCCGGTACCAGAGAACGCGAGTTCATATGCCCGAGGGCTGCGACGCGAAAGGTGCAGAGAACGACGTGTAGGAACATCAGTAGTAGTCGTAGAACCAGCAGCGGTTATTGAACCATCAACAGCGGTGACATCCGTGTCGGGAACGGGTTGGTCAGGCGTTCCGTTAGGGCCTGCTTTTTGATCAACTGATTGTGCAGTCGAGATGATGGTGTCAGTATCCGTTGTGGTCCCGCTGAGGTCGACGACTGCAGCAGGGTTGAAAGGCAGCCCCTTCGACGCAGGGGGTATGATAGTTGTGACGAGGGCTACAAAATTGTCACGTAAGTCATGACGAAGACACGACGCTGCTCAGACACATACCAGAGGCTGCCGCCGCCAAGGATAAGCAGGTAAGTAAACGAGAAAACATGCCACACTACTACAAACGAGGGGAAATAAACGGCGGTCGTGGAAGGACCTCGTCTTGCCTTCATTATCCCGGTAAGAGGCGGCTTTTATAGGGAATCCCGTCTCGAAGCACGCCACTGTCGACAAGGTCGACTTCGACGACGTACTATATTTGAAGATACTTTACCCAGAACCCTCTTACTTCCCATAATGACTTCCGTTCAGGTACGGCACGATTTCAATTTCAATGCTCTTGTTGGAGGTAATTGACGGCCCGCGTTATGGACCGGAGCTGCCTGAGAAGGCGGTATGTAGCACTGAGGTTATAGTGCTCATCGAGATTTCCAAAAGATCGTACGCCGTGAAGAGTTCTGCGATCTTATAGCTAACGACGAGGAGTTCTGTGTGCTATATGTCGACGGGACCACCTGAATGTTCGGCTCAAAGGGTTACAAATGGGCCTTCTGTCCCAGTAAAACATGATATTTCACTAGCGCTGCCAGATGGGAGAGGTGATGGAAAGTAAATGTGTTGTAAAAGCGGCGTTTGAGGAACTGATGCGTCTGAGAAGAAACACTGTAACGTGACTTCTTTTGTCTAATTATATAGTCATGTGCTCGGACGCGTTTTTTGCACGACGCGTATATATTAGACGCGTTGGATTGAAACAGCATTGAAGTATTTCCTACTCAACATGCCAGCATATGCGATTGAATGAATCTAAAGGAACTCAACGGCCAAGCAACTAGAACTCCAAATTTCACGAATTAACGTGTTCCCATGAATATATTTAGAACACAGTAAATGATGTTCTCTTTGTGCGGCGAGGAAAGTTCCAGCCCGCCGAAGAGGTGACTTTTTGGCCAGTTTAATCAGCCGGCAGAGAGAGACGTCCACTCCGAAGTTGATAAAGATATTACGCCTCTCTGAATACAAACATAGACTAATTGACAAGGCAAAGAGACCGACTACTCAATGTCGACACACCATTTATGTATGGGAGCGATACAGCGCAAAGATAGTACCAAAAGGTTCCTGCAGAAAGTATTTACTTCGCGTAATGTTCCCGATTGGCCAAAGTCGAGGACTCCGTAGAGGTGGGGGAAGGTCGCTCGGGAGGAGGCTTGCCGCGTGTATTCACCTTGATTTGGACTTTAATATTTCACATAGCACGTACTGCGTGGATTGAAAGTCTTTTGTTCTTACAGAGGAAATTGATGCTGATTATAGAAAGAGAATACAATCACAGCCGCCTAATTAGCATTGGCCAAAATCAAATATCGCAGTTCAAGGTCATCCAGACCCGAATGTTACAGAATAAATATCACGATAAAATATAACAAGATATACGAAGAATGGACGAGTTTAGATTTGGAAAACGCTGATATCATCTATGAACGACCACGCAGGGGCGGCGCCTCCATGGAAGCTCAAAACATCATGACCAGTCCCAGTCACCGAGAATTGGAATAATTTCCAATCACTGAAACCTGGATGAATCGTCGCCACGGTCGCGCCGTTCCATTTCACGTCGACAAATGCTGTTGCTTCATCGC
Organism: Pholiota microspora; assembly: GCA_003314615.1. NCBI lineage: Eukaryota > Fungi > Basidiomycota > Agaricomycetes > Agaricales > Strophariaceae > Pholiota > Pholiota microspora. Next base: position 39,308 of record QFFD01003768.1, read on the forward strand.
TGGGAGACGAGAAAGAACTTGCTTGGAAGAACCCTATGCTGTAGTGTTTACCTGCCACCGTCTTCAACGGTGCGCGTGCAGTAAGCGTACCAGAAAGCGCGTCGGAGCCTTCTGCGGACCCCAAAAGGGCGACGGCGTTGCCTGAGTGTGCATAGGGTTGGTAGAAGAAAATGGTGGCATCTTCACTGCCGCCTGATGTGCTCGTCCCGATCCAGTTCGCGTAAGACTCATCGAAACAGAAAAATGAGCAGGCATTGTATCCTTCAAAGCCGCCGTCGATCGCGAGATTTTTGCGTTTGTAACCGCGGGAGAAAGTAACTTGAAGACTACCTTGACCGGTGTTGACGGCTGTGGAAACATCGGCGACAATATAGTACTGCGTGCAATAATAGTTGAGACGACCAGTAGGCTGAAGCATATCCTTAGACTCACCATGCTACAAGTGTATGTAGTGGGTGTTCCACTGACAACAGCACGCCAGATGTTGAAATATTGACAAGCGCCGCCTTGAGCATCTGCGCCTCGTGAGTTGCATTGTTGTGCGCATGCATCGACATCATATCTATCCAAGAATACGAAGCCCATATACTGCCAAATTCAGTATAAGGTGTGTCAATTATTGGCCTTCATATGCGTTATTTTCGACAATGTTTACTCACCCCCGGCGCGTTGTTTGCTCCATTAGTAGGCCCAAAGACCAGCTCGTATCCATCTGGAGTGGCTGGAGAAACAAGTGTCCCCTTTGAATAGCCACTGCTTTGCTGGATGTAAGTCAGTCCAGCAGGTGGAGGGGCTTGCTGTTGGCCTCCAAAGTTCGTTTTCTCGGCGGCGGTGTGCGTATCGGCGTATATTGCGCATTTAAGGTTTGAACTCCCGGCACTGAGTCCTGGATTGTTGAACTCGTAGAAAATATTGGCGAAGACTGCACGAATTTTTAAAAAGAAAAGACTCATTGGGGAAGATTAGCATGAACGTACCACATGTAGGAACGCTATCGCAGAAAGTGAGGCAGGCGTCAATGTTGTATGTCGAGTTTGGTACAGTCGTGTAAGTCAGGTAGGCAGTTCCTTGAATAGACGCATCACGAGCAGTTGGACCGGTTCCTGTTCCAGCGAAAACCTGTTGGTACGCGGAATGTCGGCGTGAAATTGAGCCCAACATAGAGGCGTCCCTTTTAGCAACGGATGCAATGGGCCCATGGGTGACGGAGGTGAGTGGTAGAACTTTACCGTCTACAGCCGTCACCGCCGTGCTGTTGACAACCTGGTTAGGGAGACCATTTGGAGTGCCCTTCTGGTTGACACTGTGGATGGTAGAGGAGATGGACGCCGCATCCGTCAATTTATGTGTGACGTTCACTGGGGCGGTATACCAAGCCCCTCGTAGCGAGGGGGGAACAGCTTTGGTAGTTGCAGCTATTTCTCGACCTTTAAGAAATGTACAAGCGCAACGATACAAGAAAGATACCCACCAGACGCCGCCATTACCAAAGGGAAGATACAAATGAGTTGAGACAACATGTGAAGAATTGAACACGCCTTTGACTGTGAGGGCTTCTCTGGTTTGCAGCCCGCCTTTTGTACCCTTGTCGCTTATTCGATAAACGTTGTGTTTAATTACCTCTACCGTAGCTAGCATCGCTTCGATAATGAAGAGCGCACAAGCGCTCAGGTACATATCATACTACTATCAGAGCAATGAGCAGTGCCAAGAGGACAGTGACTCTTTCTACATCATATTTCAACGTTCAGACCCACCGCATACGATGAAAGTAGAAACAGTCATACCTAGACTTTGACAGTGACACAGTCGAGAACATATCTCGGCTTACTTCCTTCAAAATTTCTCGGGAAATACACGCGAAGCTCAAGAAATTTCTGAAAAAATGCAAGAACATAAGATGTGGCCGAGGCTGAATTCCAAATCCAGGAAGCATCAAGCGCAATGATCGAAATTATACTGTAAGAATTAGTACTTTAGTAGTCGTCTAAAAATGTTGTTTACTGACCTCCGGTCACATCAGGCTACAATGATTTTGTTACAGACTTGGAACAAGTGTCGAGATGTCGTCGCTCGACCTTCCGGAGTGATACTGCGTTTCAAAAGTACTCGGATTGAGCAGGCATGGAATTGAAGAAAGGAGCCAAGGCGAAGTCTCTTGTTTTCCGAGGAACTTTGTGCTTTGTGGTCCACCAGCATACTGTAAACTTGTCTAGAGACAAATGTGACAAGAGGAGCGTCTCCGATGTTTCTTGGCGCGCGTACCCGCGGTTGACATCATTCTCGGGCGTGGGATGTCCTCTCGGCCGGTCATGATCTGTCTTACAAGTTAAAGCAAGAAAATATTGAAATTCCCTGGAATGCTCACCCGCTTACAAGGTCATATGTTCGAACTGAAGAACTGCAGAACAACAATAACATCTGATTACTAGAGAAGAGAAATAGCGATGATGATGATATCCCATCAATCGATGGAGAGTTCATATAAACTGGACCAAGTTCAAAACCAGAAGGAAGGACAGATGAACGGTTTTCCTATTATTATGTAGCGAAAGCGAGGCAAAGTCATACATAAAAGACGACACCATCGAGCAATATTAATGGACCCCTTAAACAGAGAGGAAGAAGAAGCAATTATAAGAGGGGACTGAGGGGATCAAGCGCCTTACTGTTGGAACACAGCAACGTCATCAATGAACGACCACGCAGGCGCAGCACCCCCATGGAAGGCGAGAACATCATTTCCTACGGCCGTAACAGTAAATTGGAAGAACTGATAGTTCTCGAAGCCGGGGCGGATGGTGGCGATAGTCGCGCCGTTCCAATTGATATCGACAAACGCGTTGGCCTCGAGCGTCGGCCCGCTGAATGCACTGGCGTGGAAGAAGTTGATGGAATAAGTCTTTCCCGCAATAGTGGCAAGGGGCTTCGCAGGGGTGAGCGTTCCAGACAGAGCATCTTCACCTGTGGCAGATCCAAGAAGGGCCACAGCGTTTCCTGCATGAGCGTAGGGCTGGAAGAAGAATATCGTGGCATCAAGGGTTCCACCTGAAGGGCTCGCACCGACCCAGTTGGCGTAGCTGGTATCAAAGCAGAAGTCAGAGCACTCAGTAAACCCTTCGAATCCTCCATCGATGACGAAGTTCTTGCGCTTGTAACCCCGAGAGAAAGTAACCTTGAGATCTCCCTGGCCTGTGTTGACTGCAGTGGACTCATCGGCGACGATGAAGTACTTGGGGAACGTTCAGACACTCTTTCAAGTAATATAATTACCAACTCACCATTGAGCAAGAATACGTTGTAGGAGTCCCATCAACGACAGCACGCCAGATGTTGAAATACTGGCATGCACCGCCTTGACCATCAGCGCCGCGGGTGTTACATTGTACTGCACATGCGTCGACATCATAACGATCTAGGAACGCGAAACCCATGTACTAGAAAGATATAATAGGTCAGAACTGACTTTACGCTGTATGGATAATACAAGGCACGTACGCCAGGCGCGTTATTAGCACCGTCGGTAGGTCCGAACACGAGTTCATAGCCCTCTGGATCAGCCGGGTCAACAAGAGTTTTCGAAGAGTAGCCGCTGCTGTCTTGAATGAAAGTCAAGCCGGCTGGCGGTGGCGCGAGTTGTTGTCCTCCGGCGTTCAACTTCTCAGCGGCTGAGTGAGTATCTGCATAAACTGCGCACTTCAAGTTGGAGCTCTCAGTATCGAGACCAGGATTGTTATGTTCGTAGAAAATGTTGGCAAACACTGCGTTAAGCGAAGTAAGCATTTTGACACGTAAATAATCACACAAGGACATACCGCAAGTTTCGATACCACTGCAGAACTGGAGACACGCGTTGACGTTGTATGTCGAATTCGGAACAAGAGTAAAGGTTAAGTAAGCAGTACCCTCGATGGATGCATCACGATCATTAGGACCAGTGCCAGACCCAGAAAAGACTAGTTCATAGTCGGATGCGTCACGGCGTAGTAACCCCGACGCGGGTGTACTGCGACGCGTCACAGTAGAGTTGGTGAGCGTTCCATCCACAGCAGTGATAGTAGTAGGGGGCACGGGCTGATTAGGGTCGACATCGCCCACAGCACTGGATTTCTGGTTGACAATCTGTGCGGTAGAAGCGATAGTGTCGCCATCTGTTTCGGTCCCAGTCAAATCCAATGCATTAGATGGATCATTCCAAATGCCCTTAGATGCTGGTGGGACGACATTTGTCACTAGAGCTAAAGGTGGCAAAACATGAGTACAGAAATATGGAACGTCAAATGAAATATACCCACCCGAAGCAGCTGCTGCTAGCGAGACGGTTGACAAGAACCGACTAAAAGTTAACATTATAAGTTGGAAGTTAGGGAGGGTACGCAAAGGTTCCTGTTCTTCTCGAGCTGTCGAGAGATGTCTTTATACTGATCCACAGACCTGTTTATGTGTCTGCATGCACGGGGGTTGACAAGGTCGCTGCCGTAGATTCCGTGCTCGCCTAGGGTTTGCAAATGGCAGGCAGGCAGGTACGCTGAAAGTTGATCGGGCATAGAAAGAACCTGATTCAAATGGTTGAGCATCTTGTTCCTCGATGATAATAGCCTTTTCACAGGGCAGGCAGGAGTCATACCTTCAACGTCCACTTCGCGTCGGCTTCAGACGCGGCAACGACCTAATTACGAGATCCTACACGATGAATGACCCTACAGAGTCGGAGTATTGCAGCGGGCGCTGAAAGAGCGGCATCTTCGCCCAACAAATCCACGCGTCGAGGCCTTGCGGAACGCCATCACGTGTAAAGGTATTCGAATGAACAGATAAGACATTGCTTCCTGTGATGGAACGCGTGCATACGGTGCATTACTGGACTGGATGCAAGGTCTTCGCAGTCACAGGATTTGTCTCTGGTGTCGCCAGCGATTGAGGATCTTGACTAGCAATCTCCGTAAAGTGATCCATCGTTGAGAAGCTGCCCAAATCAAGAACCCCAAACCGTATCAGCAGTCAAGATTGACACGAATAGACGCAGAAAATAACACAGCTGAATAACGGAAATGCTATCAGAACACGGCTGATCGTTCTTTTACAGGAAAATATACCGGCATGCCAGCGTTCAAACGTTCGAATCCATAGACAATGGCGTGACGGTGCGATAATGGTGTGCTGTATATCGGCGTGTGCGCAGTGATGGGCCAGGGGCGGGTATCGATTAAAAACAGGCATCTAGAGCGCGAGATAGACAGAGAAAGGTAGAAGAATGAATTCCCAACCCTCCAGGACCTGGGAGTTGCAATGAAACCGCCACCAAGCCGCCACATGAGAGTGCGAGGCCAGGGACGGCTCTGATTGGCATTTTCTCACGCACGGATCACGTCGGGCTATGTCCTTAAATTGAACACAACCTAGGGCTACCTACGGCCAGACCTTATACTCGGTGGTAAAACTATGGCGGAGTCATGCGTCGCCTCTGTCCTGAGGTAGCGGAGCTTTGTATCTGTTCTTCCGACGTAATAAGAATTTTATCTGGACTAGCGATCATCTCATTATCTGATACTGCGCCGGTGCGTTCATTCGAATTGAGTCGAATTACTTATTCTCGCCAAAATTATACTTCATTTTGAGGGTTTTGAAGCACAATATCGACCTCCTACGAAAGTTTAATATAAGTTCGAACGTTCGAACGTTACAAACTGGAATATTTGACCGTTGACCAACATATATTGAGGGGTTCCGAAACTGGCTTAGCACCCTTCAAAGAAGTTCCCGACTGTCTTCCGAATGTCATAAGTACTTATATCCTGAGTGATTAAAACCTTAAGATTAGTTCCTGTGCCAGTACTCTAAATTGCGTGGTTGAATCAAAGTTGAACGACAAGCCGAGCAATCGACGGATCGAGTTCAGTGCTTCCGTTGAACCATTCCGTTGGGAAATTCGCCTACACATAGATGTACATATCATCTCATAGAGATAGGAAAAATTCTGCTACGAAGATGCTTGTTCTCTTACTTCCTCTTCTGTAAATATGTTTAATAAAAATATTTGTGGATATGATCTGGGTCCGGAATATAAATACCGATCCAACAGGCGTGCTTTTGACAGATCTGTCCAACGCCAGAGATAGTTTTCATTCCTCGAGAATGCCAATGAGAGCCTGTGTATTTCGCGTGCATAGTGTAGTTAAGTCGTCTTCGAGAACCTTAGCCGTTGTAAGGAATAGGTAGTCTAATCCCCAACGGTGGCCCAAAAGCTCGACATACATCCTGCCATGAACTCAGGCTTTCGAAGCAAGTGATCAGCGCCCCGTGAGCTGATTAACACTCTCAAAATTCTCTCAAGCTGTCCCGACTTCCGATTGACAGCGACATATCACAAATGTCCACGAGAGTGCAAGTTTGTGCCTTGCGGGATTGAGCGACTTCAGAAGAGAAGATCGATTTTAACCCACAATCATTTCATGATCCTTGACCCATGCTTGCATTATCTTCGTAATCTACAAACATGCCGGAGCATGAGTACGTTACAAAAAAAGACTCAGGCATGCAAAAACTCAAAGATGTGAACAAGCCCGGATCTGTACTTTCGCATCGGAGGTATACTGTTCCACGTCGTCCCTCGGAGCATTGCCTTTTAATATTGATAATTTGCAAGGATAACGTTATTTAACTTTCATGGTCAATTCACTTGAAAGGGGGGCGCTATTACAAGCAATGCAGGTACATTTTTGTCACTCGCGGTGCCTAGAACGTTAGAAGGATACTGACAGCGTAACACTGTCACCCGTACCTTGTCATTGAATTTAATCGTTCACGCTAACCATCGAATGTTCAATCAAGTACTAGGGCGTTTTTTTACTTGAAAGTCCGGATTAACAGCATTACCTGCGGTGGCGATAAAGATGTGATAGCTATACCGCCCGCTCATCACTTTTGACGTACCGTCAAGGTCCCCTGTTGACCGGACACAAAAACCACTCATACATATACGCACGCTATCATTCTCGCAGCTAGAAGGCCGCAATATAGGCAGCATGTCAGGTAGATTCTGGAGAGCCTTCGACTCGGAGGCTGGTTCGGAATACTTGGTTGGTGATGAAAAAGTCTCACGAACATCAGCTATGAATGACGAATATCGAAATAAGAACTGGATGTGAAGAGGAGAGCCTCTGGCAATCCACAATAAAGAAGATCCTCTGATATGTACCTACAGGAGCTCAGGAATCCTTTACAGATAAGATAAGAGACTGGTCTGTCTAATCTCCGTCAGAAAAGTATTTCCGCAACTAACAAGTAGAATTTGACAAGACCGAGTCACTGTCAACATGATCGTAGCTTACAATATCAAAGCAAAAGCTTTGGAGAATAGTTAGAGAAAAGTAGAATCTACATTCGCGTAGCGCGAAAATACCAACCTCAGTTGTGCGTGCACTATGCTCTTTGCTGGAATATTGCGAAATATGATTGGTCAGTGAGATCATAAATAGACATACTTACGGCTAGCATACGGCTTGATTATGTCATCTGTTGATGGCTGTGCGCTCGCCAAACGTTTTGTCCGTTGACAGGTCCTTCACACAGTCCTCGGTGACTTCTATACCATGTCCTTCTTCAAAAGCGCTCAGCATGCTACCATTGAGGGCGGCCAATTTACGAGCGTCCTACGTGGTGATGCCCATATTCATATCGGAGATCCTGCCAAAAAACATCAAGGTATGAATTTTGGGCCCGCGTTTGTTGGAGAAACCACCTGCTTGATGTGAGCAGGTCTTGTCACTCTCAGGCAGAATGTCGCCGCTGGCGCTTTCTACGACGCTGCCGAACGGGTCGATCCACCAAAATGCCATCCTCAAACCAGGTTGGCAATCCTCGCCGAGATCCAGGAGTGGGTTCGGAATGAAGTAGACCGCAAGTCGTTCATTATGTGGGTATATGGCCCAGCGGGATCAGGCAAGTCAGCGATTGCGCAGACCACAGCTGAAATATTTGCCAAGGAACGTCTCCTCGTTGCGTCTTTCTTCTTCTCGCGCACAGGAATCGGACGGAGCGATACGTCACGATTCATTGCATCCATTGCATATCAGCTCTCCCTATCAATGCCCGAAATTCGCGAATATGTCTCCTCGGCAGTCGACCGAGACCAACTAATCTTTTCTCGTACTATGTCAAGCCAAATGGAAGCTATGATTATCAATCCAATGAACAATGCCTACAGCGACCTCGAGCAAAACGTTGCCGCCCATCCCCGACTGGTGATTATAGACGGTTTGGATGAAGCGGAAGGGGAACTAAGCCAGAAAGAGCTGCTTGCCACGTTAGCGGGATCCGTTGGCCAACTACAAATACCGCTCATCTTCCTTGTCGCTAGCCGACCAGAATATGTCATTCGACAAGCCTTCAACAGAGCACCCATGCGTTTCCTCATGCAAGGACTAGCCCTCGACGAACACTACAAGCCAGACGACGATATCCGTACCTTTCTGACCACAAAATTCGATGAGATCAAAGAGTCACATCCCTCGCGGAGTGGTCTCGCAGATACCTGGCCCAATGCTGAGGACATGAATTATCTTGTTTCGAAATCTTCTGGGCAATTTATATTCGCGTCCACTATCATCAAATATATCGATTCACCACGACACAATCCAGCGAAACGCCTCAAGATAATTCTGGGTCTGTCGGCTGTCGGGAAGGATACTCCCTTTGCTCAGCTCGACGCTCTATATACATTCATTCTGTCATCTGTCGACGATATCGGACGCGTTCTCGAAATTCTTGCCCTTTTATTTTTACAAACTGGTTACGACTCACATCTCTCCGTTGATTTCATCGAAGCACTTCTCGGTTATGATACCGGTGATGTTACAGCTGCCCTGACCGATATGCATGCTCTGGTTTATGTTCCTGTGTCGGCTGCTGGAGATACCCTCCACGTATATCATGCATCGCTACACGATTTCTTCATGGACAAAAGTCGCAGTGGTAATTTCTTTCTCGATTCTAGGGTACGGCATACAGACCTCGCACAACGAATACTTCGCTACATGACATCGGCACTTGCAGAGGAACCTGAGGGCAGACTAGCTTCCTTGCTGGAAGGCTTTATTTCGCACCATTTAGAAGGAGTCACTACTGAAGAGCTTTTGATCGATCTAATGATATTTCCCTTGACGACATTGCTCGACACTATCTCTGCACCGACGTTCTATGGAACACGTTGGGATGAATACTTTGCTCATCTGCGGGATGAGGTATGGCTTCGATTATTTCATTGGTGTTGTTGAAGACCAGCTGCTCATAACATTCACAGCGCAATTTAACTCAAGCCCACGATAGCGTTTATCAAAGGCTGCAATCGGAGTTCGACTCATGGATTGACTCACGACTTCAGCGATACCCATCATTTGTCCAAACCTGTATTTCCACTGCCTGTGCTATACCCGTATACTGGAACTTGTCATATATTCCGGATCTTTTCGAAATGGTTGCTCATAGCTTACCCTATTCGGAAGCTCTTGCGCTCCGAGCGTTGGACGGAGAGTTATTTCGGTTCCAGAACCTTTCCTCGATGAGGTTTTCGGAGTTTGACAGGCATTATGTCTGGGACAGCTTTTTCCGTGACCGCTCGCGGGCAGTGACTCACTTTGCAGATGAAGAAAAGTTCAGAATATTGGCAGAAATGATCGTGAAACTAGTCTACCGAAGGTATGCTCGCCCTGGTCATTGCTATGGTCGTACTGACCAATCGTACAGAGAAGACCAACTCCCTATCAAGAGCAGAGATTCCATGGATATGTCGGATGTGCAATGGTATTCAAGCCTTTCATTAGCGTACAACATGGAATACTTCCCACCCATTCTAGGCGCTGCATCTCAGAGCGTGAGCCTCGCGCGACTCTTGTGGGAGCTTGTTATGCAAGGCACCGGTGATAGACTAAGTGCAAGAAGTCAGGAAGTAATGTGCAGTGCTAGTCTCACCTACATCGAGGTATGTTATATCCTTGATAATCTTTTATTATATTCATTCTCCAGTAGCGATGTGGAATAATCATCCCAGAGCATACACATTCTTCTCAGTGCCGGATTTGCGCAGAATACAAGCCAGTATTCAGTCAATCTCAACCTGATCTTGTGACGCCAGACGACCAACAGGGCTTAGAGCCTTTGCAGTTGTCGTTATCTCGGTCTTCGGAAGTTCCTAGCAGCACCCAATGCGTTCCTGATACTCTCTCGCCTCTTTCCAACCTCCACACCAAGACCTCATATCAACCATTTGACAGCCTCCCGGAAATTTCAAACGTACTCCCCACAGCTACACTCTCCTCGAGACCATCAGTTTCGACACCGTTGTCATCATCCCCTCCTCCGAAAGCTATGAAACAGAGACCATTCTGGAAGCGTATACTGAGATCTAGAAATGAACCGAATTAATCGTATTCACTTACACGGATTTATATCAATTTCACAATGGGATGCTTCATAGGCGCCGATGATCATACTGCGTTTTGTATCGTATGTATCATTTTGATAGTGACTCGTAATTATGTACAAGCAATCAAGCACGGTTCTACTTATACTTGTAACAAGTTGTAGTTAATCAGAGGCAGGACGATGACTCCTGGTATTTTGGTGAATTCGACTGGGATACATTCCAACAAAGGTTGTTAGACATTCCGATTTCAATGGGTTGTCGCAAACATAGAAGCTAATAACCTTCGGCCAGTGAGTGATGGTATAGACGTCGTGATAATCATAAGGTGTATCGGACTTTCGACCCTCGAAATTGACAAGCCACCTCGTCATTCTGCCGAATTCATCAGCAACAGGGCCAATATTAACGAGCTTCGTCAATGCGTAGTCCTCCCAAGGTATATTTTCGTAGAAGTAGAGTGGCAAAGTGAGTTTCTTGAGAATATGGGCAGGAATGGCTGGGTCGACCTCGATAGGCCTGCCTCTGTAATCCGTCAACCAGTCGCATATATTGTGTATCCCTGCCACGTCGTGGTTTAGGCAAACGTCTGACCGCCGTGTACCTGTCTTCTTCGTTGTATACATAGGCCTATCTGATGCATCTCCATCCGGATGCCTAAATGTAGGGCTCGTAGGAGAGGAAACAGGAGAAGTAAATGGGGACGATGTGGATTGGTACGTTGCAGAGTTAAATGCCTGCTGGGAAGGCGGTGGAGCATGCGTATATTGTGGAGGGCGGGGGATATGTACATTTTGGGCAGGTTGCGGATTATATGGGTTATGTTGTTGGTGTCGTCCGATATCTACTGCTACAGCCATAGCCCGCCCCATAGTTTGTTGGACAAATTGAGTGGCCACTACGAATCCCGGAGGACTAGATGGGCCTGCGGGAATCATGTGAATAGAACGCTGAGCACGTATGGTCTGGTATCGTAGGTATAGGGCCATAATGCGCACACCCCGTTGCTCAGGATTGACATTTGCACCCTCAGACTGGCTTCCTGTTGCGTGAGTAGACATTAAAGACTGAGGGGAACGATGAGGGATAGATGGGATACGTCGAGAAAATAGGAGGGACGTCTGACTTACGACCAGAATCACCATGTAAGTATGACAGACTTACGTCAAAGAAAGAAAGTTGTGCTCACCGCTGACGTCTTTTGCAGTATAATAGATTAGGAGGGAGGTTATGGGGACTATATATACCAATTCGCCACTGGCCACTCAGGACAACAATTTGGAAATATCGCTATTGTGAAAGCGCTAATACGGCCGCTTTTGGCTAGGGGCCGACGGTCTTGGGTCCATGTTATGGATTACTATATTCGCGTTGACAGATTCTTATGTCCACAAATCATAAAATAGGCCCTCGGGACCAACAGTCTTGCGTATGAGGACTCAGGAGAGACGCTAACTTTACAACAGATAGTCAATGAAATCCGAATATCACTAAACGAAGGCATTCATAGAGACTGGACTTGGGACGAGTTCGTAGTTATCTCTAAGTACTCGTTTGATTTGATTAGTTCTAGGCTAGATTCACGTCAGGATCATGTCATACGCACCCGTTGGGCTTGCATGTCGTCAAGGGCATTCAAAGACCCAGCGCACGTACAAAAGAATGCAACTGAAGACGCATTGACCAGCTGCTTGAGATTCGGGCATCGGTAAAAAGCAAACATCTCTTGTTCGTGTTCGGGTAATTTACACAGCCAGGAACACTTAGCGCTTCTCAACGTACACAGACACCCCTAGGTATTTACCAGTACCATCTGATACATCCCCTGAGTGAGGAGACGATCCCAAAACAACCCCCATGCGAGCACACAATTCCGAGAATTTGGGGTGGCTGTGTCGAAAGTTAGTGAGCCGAAAAGTGAGAGTGGCTGTGAAAAAAGTGTGTGCTCACGCACGGCACACTGCTTTTTCTGTGTTGCCCTGGAGATTCGACTCCCGAAACGGGAGATTCCGTACGCAATGTTCTGACTGCTGCGTCTATATCTTCAACATAGACTACAGTACTAGTCGAAGCAGTACTAAAGATGAAAAACGTGAAAAAAGGACGTATGTATAGAGGAACGTAGATACGCGAAGTGAGTTGTCTAGTCCAGCCTAAGGAGGAAATCATCTCCGGATACCAGAAAAACTCACTCTAGAGACGAGAATGGAGTGTTGTAAGTCCACTCATAATAAGAGGTAGCTTCAAGTGTACTGTGAGTGTTGTGTTTTCGCGCGTGCGAAGACCTCTCAGGTACACAAAAAAGCCCTTAGCGTCCCAGAAACTGACCAGATCAAGACCGGAGAAGGACCCACAAGGACCACCACCAGGCTCCAGCAGCTGCGTGGGCATGCGCACGCGGTAGGAATCGAAAGGAAATAAGCAAAGGGCCACAATGCACAGAATGAGTAACCCAGGTGTGAATGGGATGACAAGATAAGTGTGTAAGGAAGGGGGGGGGGGCAAAAAATGGTTTGTGTCACATACTTGTTTGCCATCGGGGGCAACTACAAACAATCGATAGAACGCAACGTACTTACACGTTGGACCTAATCAAGGTCTAGCTTATCCTCTATCTCTTCTCGGAACCACACAGCCAGTCATACCCCAGAATGTTCAATGGTAGTGTTCATATAGGCGAATCCAGCATGACTAGGTTGCCGATGTGAGCCGGCAGAATTAGCCAAGAATTAGCGTCCTCGCGGTGACCGATTCCTTCCAGAATGCATATCCGAATTCTTTCTTCGTTTACCACATGAACTCACGTAGCACACGACACATAAAATTGGTCCTACTATGGCAGAGAATTTCAAGGGTCATGGATACGCCGTGACACAACGTGAAAATGCTCTGATTCAATGCGTACGCGATAATTACAAACGAGCAAGGTACCTAGGTATTTGGTAGCCTGACTTCAGAGATAGATATGCTACAGTACGCAGGTATGTGGAATTGGGTTCATATAAATGAATGTTTAAGAGGCTATATATCGTCAGGATTGATAGGTGTAGAGCCGCCTAAATTTCAGGACGTGAATATCACAGGTCTGCACAAAGAAAGGAGTGACATACGCCTTTTAGACCAGTCCGAAGTAGTGAGAATATATCCAAGTTGCGCACTGGTTACATTGGAGTAGATGTGGGCGAATTTCTCAGATGCTTCCTTAGCAGTAAACCTCTTGGACTCGTCCAAGGTCACCATCGCATCGAGGAATGGACCAAGCACTGGCAGTATATTCTCAATATGCTGTTCGAT
>QFFD01003779.1:0-39837 GCA_003314615.1 Pholiota microspora
AAAAAAAAAAAAAAAAAAAAAAAAAAGCACAAGTGCTGTTGAATTTCCATGTATCCTCGTTCTTATGCTTCATTATTTCATTTCGCCTGCCTAGAAACTTTGTTCATGCTCTCAAAATATTCAATGCGCTGCTATGCTCTGGATCCCTATGTTCTGGAAGACTTCGAGATTGGAATGGTCATTTTAATGTGCCCACTTATTAAGTCGCATAAATAGGAGAATAGAGTCTATGCACACGATATGAGAAAGCTAGCTGGGAGGCAATAATTCATGTTCTCGAGTCACGACAATAGCAGGTAGGGTTCCAGCATGAGAGATTCTATTCAGCGGAGGCGGCTCGTTCCTACGAAATAGAAGATATATATTACAAGCCCTGATACATGATTCCAACATAAACCAACAGAGCAATGAATGCGGCGACTGAATATAAATTGCTTCAATGCCCGCCCCACGTCAAGCGGATCCATATCTCCCACAACTCCGCAAGCGCAGAATCGCGAACGCCCAACCCACTCCTAATATGCCAATTCACCAAATCCAATAAGACTCGTTTATGATACTCGCATGGAACCAGGAACTATTCTAAGTCCACACGTGCTGGGCGCTTAACCCCAATCTATAAATAGACGCGCTTCTAATTCCCGATGCTTCTTTCACTGCAGATCTTATCCTTTTCCATTCTAGATGCGTACATCATGCTTCACGCATGGCGTCAAGTATGTTGGGAGATAAATCACAATCGCATAATCATACAATCATTTCCAAGAAAATCCTGGGCTAATTCTCGCGTTCAACGTTCTCTGGCCAAACCAGACATTTGCTCTCTTCGAACATTCGATCGTAGTTTGATGGCTTCATCATACTTCTTGTGCTAGTATACGGCAGCAATTCACGGATGTAATCCGAGTCTAAAGACCAGAACGAGGACAGTCAAAGGCAATCAACACAAAAACATAAACGACGCACAGACCTCGAAAAACCAGACATGTCATTTTCCCCCTTAGCAGGTCGGAAATTTTTTTTGAGCCTAAGGTATCCCTGCAGAGGGCGATTTCGTATCGAGTTAATCCGCAAACTGGTCCGTGCACCCGGTACGCGCCTCTATCATGCATCAGTTTCCCCTGTTGCTTAAACACCAAGGTCAATCATGGAATCTTCAAATCTCGCACATCCTTTCCTTCAACTGAGCGATCATGTTTGTCTCTCTGCAAGTGTTGTACTGATACTTCTCTCGAACACGCAGGAAGAACTAGTGATACAATGTCATGCGCGGGACATCGGGGATGGACTGCCAAAGGCAGGGTACTTCAAAGTGCTAGAGAGAGTTGAGACTCTCGAGAGAGACCCACCTAGAGCGACACAATGGCAGAATGCTGGCCGATAGGATGATATGATGGCAACGATACCGGTACTGGACAGTTGGGCCAAACACCGATGCAGAGTTAGCAGACCATTACTGCTGTGGACGCTCAATGCCCCTGAAGTTGGTGTGTCGCAGCTCACCGGCACCCGGCGGTCCATTCATGACTCCTCTCGACTTATCTGTGTCTGCGCTCATCCATCTAGTTTCTTGGCCGTCGACATAGCGCCCCGTTGGTATCCATAAGCATCTAAATATTATACTTGATCTTGAGCGACGTCTCTTTTCTCCTCAAACTTTGGAGATCTAGAAATGCATGTGGTCGCACTCAAAACGGAAGCACAGAGCTCGTTTTGTTCTGTGGACGATTCAGGGGGTACGATGCTTGCGAACCCGGGCTCGAGCACTTGACTGCTTGGAATTGGTCAAGACTTCGGTTTTTCTGACACATTTTTATTAAGTGGGGTGATATCGATGTATCGACACGGCCTTTTGGAGCCAGTCGTGCTGAGAGTCTTTCTTTTTCATGGTGAGCACTCCTGGACTTTTGAATCAGGGGCTGACCGGTGAAGTGACAGTGGCTCCGAAATTGTGGCTCAATTTCAAAATCGTCACTTGCACCGCATGGAGGGGTGCCACAGAAGTGCCACTGTGCTTTATTACTATATATAGGAAGAAATCCGCGATGCTTCAATAGAGCTGTGAGCAAGGCGTTCCCATCTTTTCGAAAGCCTTTCGCGACAGAAACTTCGCTCTCCGTCGGCATTTTCAGCCTTCCCCGACTTCAGCACTTATTCTCTCTAGAAGTTTACCAAAGAGTTTCAAGTACGACGAACACATGGAATACATATACGAACCTGCTCCGATGGGCGAATGTCATGGAACAAGTCAAGGTACTGACCAGTTTTACATACCTTCGTTTGGTGCAAGAGTGGAAAATTTTCGACGCCAGGCCGCATTGGCTTACCCTCCTCAATACGCACAGCATTTGTGTCCCGAAGGATACAACGCTATGACACTGAATTCACAACTTCAGCCTGCACCGCATAACATGTATATAAATGCGCCAGTTGCCGTTCAAGATTTCCAACAACATGAGTTTGAGCAGAGAAGCGCTCCCATTCCTAACGACATCGTTTTCCATAACGAACCCGGACACATAGATAACAAGAGCTTGAAGTCGTGGATCCCATCGGAATACATCGGCTCAGATCCAATAATCGATCCCCGGATCCCCGTGGACGTCTTGACAAAACTTCTCTGGTCCTACAAACTGCAGACCCATATCCGTTGGGATCGTATTGAGTCGCTGAGTATAACGAGCTACGGCGCCGTCGCAGATTTCACGGGCAGGATGACAATTTGGGAAGTGGGTATTACAGGCGGCACCAAGCGAGACACCTCCCATCTACGCATGCAAAAGTTCTACGTGTGCAACAATCCGTTGATCCCTAGATGTCCGCAGGTCTGCACCTCGTACCACAAAGGGAAGGTACACGAACAGATACAAAGGCATTGAGATGGACGCGACAGGGTAGATGGTTTCCATTAGATCTGTTAAATACACTATAATCTATAGATGACTATGTGAATGAAACGCACCGTCTTCATTCCTCAGCCTAACCTCGTAATCAACACGCTGAAGCTAGATGAAGGTAGCAAACAGCCAGAGAGCCCAGAATCAGCTGGGAACATTAATTGACATGGGGGATACGAGCAAAATTCAAGCAACTCATATGAGTCATGATCGTGGATGATTATGATTAAGATTGAATATTGAATTGAATATTGATCGATATCGGCTAGGCTCGCTACCATCCGGTTCTGATTCAAACCCCGAACATGGCCCTCCCTCGCCAACTCCTCGCGGCTCTCTAGTTCGTGTCGTCTTTCTTTTCTTGTCTCTGCAAAATATCACGTCACGATCTTCTTCAACATAAAATCCTGTTAGCAAGCACCCTCAATAACCAGTACGTGTTGAAGTTCTGTCCCTAACTCTTCCTTCCAACTTCATTCGGGAATCGAGCGGCATAGGGTCATTATGAAAGATCGCTCTGGTAGCAGACGAAAATGGATTGTTGCGACATCCCTTCCATCGTGATTCGTGACGAATTCCGAGAACTTGAATCACAGCCAAAAAGATGTATCTAGAGCGCTGAATGAGGTTCTGAACGTCAACAGACGTATCGAGTCCCATGGCGCACCGAAATATATCGTATGGCAGGAAAGTAGGTGCCGATTGTTGATTAGAGACGAAGGCGTCTAATTCCTCGCAGCGGAGTTGTATTGTGAGCAAATCGTGAGCGCTTGAGCGTCGGCTAAGCAGTCATAATTTCAGTGTCTTCATTTGAACAAATAGTTATTCTCAGTCAATCTATTCATCTCGTTGGCCATTCAAGGCCTACTGCTACTAATCGTATATACCGCCCACATATTTTGCTCAAGTTAAAAATCAATATATATCCCGAAAATGAACGTCACTCATCATCCCTCAGTGCTGATGACCTCTTTCATCACCATGATATTGCCATTTGGTAGCTTGGCGCCTGACTCGCCTGAGGTTATCACCTTCAACCTGATGCTTGATTGAGATATTCCGCCTTCTTGATCAGCTCTCCATGTCCTAGACAAGTCTGAAGATGTGTTCCGGAGCTTGATTCGACTGTTCAAGACGGCCAACAATGTCGTCGAATACAATTTAGCTTCCGTAGACATAGGGCCTTGGAAATAAAGCACATGTCTGAGGCTTGGAAGATAATACAAAATGAGCGTCAGAGTGGAGATAGACGCTTGAATCGATAATTTTATTAGTTTGTATTTCGGTAACAGTGCAAGAGTGTATACCTGTGAGCACCCCTGTTTCGATTGTCATTCGTACTAGCCTCGAGACCAATTCCTGGGTTCGCGAGAACGTCCCTTGCTGGTGTTGTCGCAACTACGATACAGGCCATGAATATTAGTGGTTCTATGATGTAATGGAGTGAGATGGTTTTCACATAGCTACACATGCAAGTAGCAATCACAATGTCGCAGAGAGAACTCGTCCCGATCCAAAGCTATCAATATATTCAGGCAAAGCACCAAAGGATACGACTGTATGCCTCACCCCGATAGTAGCCTCTGCCAGCGACTCATTAGCAATCAGAAAATTGCTGAATGTTCCAGCTTGTTTGGCGAGTATACCGTTCGCCAGGGATCCAGAAAAGGAAATGAGGGACATCTATGGGTATTTGATTATTGTCGATCAGATGATGCGTACAATATGAAATCCCACCAGGACAATGCCTGCAGGTATTATTCTCTTTTGAGAGATAACCGCAATCCGGTACGAGTAGAAGCACTGGACTATAAATCCCACTGTCAGGGTCAACACACTTCAGCGATCACTCAGGAGAGAGAATAAACAGGAAACATACCGAATCCGCCGAGGCAACAAACGGAGAACCACGTCGTGCCAACGTTATCGAAACCCTCGATATTCCCGAATCCACTAACGAGTAGCTTCCAAGCTGTTTCCGTCAGAAGCAATGTTTGGATCATTTCGAGTATATAGACCACGCTAACTAAGGTCTTAAGTTTTAGGTTGTCTGTCGGGAACGTCTGGAAGTATAGATCTGTAGTATGTGTTGGATTTGGGGCAGAATTACAAGGACCCGAACAAGAAGAACATACAGACTTGAATTGACAGAACACCGAACAGCCCCCAATTTAATATGATGCTAATGAACTAGCACAAGACAGTCAGTCAGCATATTTCTAGAGAAAAATATGAACGAAAACCTACTGCAGGGCCTGTTCTACCAAGGGGGAAGCTTGACAGTTAGTAAATTGACTCGCAGAATTAGATCACAATGATTCACATTGTGGGGATGTCAACGGCATTTGGACTGGCGGCCATTCTAAACGTAGACAGTTAGGGCACAGATATGTAAGATGTTTTTCTTACGTGCGGGTAATAAGATGCGATAGTATGATGAAGACAGGTCTTGGATAGTCGCCGTTCAAGTGCCCCTCCTTATACGTTCCCAAGGCCTCTAAAAATGGGATGCTGTGTATCCTCCGAGCATCTATTGATCTGTACAGCGACTGGAAGTATGCTGTAAAGCCCACAAACATCCAATAAGATGACCATCCAGTGATTATCACCACCATGACATATCGTACTTAGACGTGTGACACGCAGAAATAGACGCCTTTCACCACGAACTCTAAAGCGCTCATGTGGCCAAAAAGTACTTGATTTCCCTTATAATTGTAGGATGGTTTCGAAGGTTAAGATGATTAAGTACGCAACTGAAAGGTTTTAAAAGATAATGGGTGCGCTACTGCTGATCTTTATAACTTGAGCCTGTGATTG
The DNA here is from genome assembly GCA_003314615.1 of Pholiota microspora. NCBI lineage: Eukaryota > Fungi > Basidiomycota > Agaricomycetes > Agaricales > Strophariaceae > Pholiota > Pholiota microspora. The sequence continues at coordinate 5,718 of QFFD01003779.1, forward strand.
ACCTGTGAAGGTGTGTTCAGCCGAACCTGTCAGTGGAATTCAAATAGACGCTTGAATAGTTACCAATCCCGAGCGTGACTGAGCCACATCAACCCAGTCTCCTGAACCTACGCGGTCATCGTTCAAAGGACTTCGCATCCTGGTAGCTACTTGATCATGGAGATTGTGCGTGGCAGAAGATACTATTACTAAGTCCGTTCGAGAATTCCCACATTCAAATTCCCACGAGGCATACGCGTTCCTTTCTCAAAGCCGTGGTCTTTGTTCTTGACATCTGTTCTCACTTTCAAGGCTAACTTCGTTCAGATCGTTCAGAATATAACGTGTGTCATTAAAGGCAATAATAGAGCTGTTCGCCGCTCAAATGCTGGAGCTGTCTTCGATGGCGGTTTCTGATCTTGGGAGCGCTGTCCAAAACTGCCAAAGACCTGGGTATTTTCCTCCTGTTTGTCTTCTGTGCCCTTGTTCTCTTTAATTAAGCTGGTTCTTGTCTTTTTTATACACATAGTTCTTCGACCCGATCAGCTAGAAATACGAGTCGTCAATGTGTTCTTTTCTTCGCAGCTTCGACATAACGGCGTACATCACTGTCAAAGGAGGGTATTAGTGCGCCATCGGTATTCATGTCCTTGATTGCTTGCTAACTTAGGATATGATAGACTGATAGAATTCTTTGTTTGCTAGAGATAGTCCGTTCATAACCGACGTGGCTATTGCTTTACTATGTATTACCTTGACCTTGCTATGTCTGAGTTTTGGTCACCGAAGACTAGATCTAAATCTGTATAAGTGTGAAGGGATAGTATGTCTAGACTGTAAAAAATATCGCTGTAGATGTTACACGTCGTCGTAGAGTACACAAAAGAAATACATTCCATATATATCATAACATTCACGTAGCGTTGATCTGATTCCTCACAACGAGAATATCTCCGTATGCAATCCAATTCCTCCTAGTCGAACTCCGCGGCCACTCATTTGGATCCGCGCAACAGCGTTCGCGGCCTCCCTAATCAGACCCTCCGGCCCACTAGCACACACAGCAAGCCCACCGCCTTCTTCGACGACGAACGGTACACGCGGAGTGAAGGCCTCGCCAGCTTCAGTATCGACCACTTCTACCCTACTCTTCGACGATGCTTTCTCGTCGTCATCTTCGTCCGCTTCCGATGTGCGTTCACTGCCAGTAGCGGTCCTACGTTTAGCTTTTTGAGAGGACGGCGCGGAGGAGCTGCTAGTGAGATCTTGGAGTACACGGTAAATGCTTGGCCGTACGACGGTGACATCACAGTTCGGAATAGGCGGGACGGCCTCAGGGTTGCAGAGACAGGTTACATATATCGAGATGTGTAGGTCCAACGGTACCGCAGCCAACGCTGAAGACTCAGCAACGCAAGCTATGTCCATAAGCGCCGGTGCAAACCAATCAATAGAGCCTATGAAAAGGCACCAGATATAAAACATGAGAAGCGATGCGATTTTCAATGATAGAGGTGAACGTACCGAAAGATCTTACACACCACGCAAATTCAATTCGCTTCGTACGTTCGCCACCCTTCCTACCTTTCCTCACGCAACGTCCAACAATATCGTCTAAAACTCCAAGCGTAAACGTGATACCAGATCCACCGGCAAACAACAACGCCGTCTCATACTGTCCTAAATCCACACTGCATCCACCATACGGACCGTCGATCATGACTTGCACAGGGACCTCCGCTGGAAGCTTTTCTTCATGTTCATGCTCAGGCGAGCCCGACTTCTCATCCAGCTCAATCAAACGGAGATCGAGGGCAGTTTGCACTGCATGCGCATTGAGTGCTTTCGTCCAATCTCCAACAGCGCGTGCACCCAGCGAGATCCCACTGGGCATAGACGTTATGCATGAGATGTCCGGGGGCGCAGAGAAGATAGTCAGCGGATGTGATTCGAAGATACGGCCCGAGAAAAAGACGCGAAGCCGGACGTGTTGCCCGGCAAGCCAGCCCGAGGTGACGTATGGTACATGGATCTGTGAGTAAGGCGTTAGAGAATAGACCTTGGCGGAGAGCCGGATGCTTACAAGAGTCATCTGGTTTCCAATCGGCACAAGCACAGCGTCTTTGATACGATGGCGGAACATGCGCAGGAGGAGATCGAGTCCGTAGAATGCCAATGGAGGGAATATCCATGGCGCGGCATAGATGGTGTGGTAGCACAGAGTGATAAAAAACGACACAACGCCTATCATGCTATATAATGCGGATTAGCAGAGCCTCAGAGATACGCAAAGCCAAACTCACTGAAGGATGTAGAAGAGTTGGTAACACCATCGCCTGGCCACGGGCAACGAGCTAACAACAATGACACCCAACAAGCCCAAAGCCGCTACTCCAGAACCTTCTTTCTGCTGTCCAATGATTGGCAGGCCATATTGGAGGTGATTACGGATCCACAATGCACCGTGAAGCACAGCAGCTAAGAACATCATTCGGCCAGACCAGCGGTGAATGAAATTAAGTTTTTCGTATCCATGACCCGGCCCAAGAAGGAAGGAAACGACAGAATTTTTGGTCGCGAACAAGAATACGATAGGAAGCTGGGCGATGGCGATAAATCCTAGTTGTTTGCGCTTAGGCATGATAAAACAATATGAAAGGCGGCGTACCTGCACGATTCGAATTACTGACAAGCGGGGCATCCACGACGATGCATGCAATAACAGTAGATATATAAGCTGTGATGAGAAGGACTTTTAACAGGTTCGAAGTCAGTGAAAAGAATTTGATGTCACTGCTCGAGCTCAAGGTCAATGTGCTTACTTTCGCCCAACATCAACCCAAATCCGGGGACCATCCACCAGAATACTCCCGCCAAAACACCTAGCACATTCTCCACTTTTCGCACAAAGGTTCCCCCCCTTACACGATGCATAGATGGAAATTCATGTAGAGTATCATAGCGTTTTCCCGATAAGTCCTCCGACAGTCCTATCGTTGATGCGAATGTCCGTCCATTGCGTAAAGACCGAATTAAATGCGGGAGTGAGATTACAACAAAGAAAGCCAGTACTGAAGCCCAGATGATTGAAAATCGCCGTTGCCATTGGGGGTCGACGAGATAAGAGCTATGGATGCATGAGAAGAAAGATCACAGCCTCCCGGAAAATTGAGCGCTCACTTGTATTGCTGGAATTCAACTGGGATTACTGGCGGCGTTCCCGTGTCCGTCATTGCTGAGAAGCTCAAGAAGAGGAACTCAAGGGAAACAAGAGAGCTATAGTCGTTGTCAATCAGTAGAAGACCATCAGAGTCGCTGCTGCGGGAAACTGATTTCGGAATTTTCCGGAGTTGTACTCACGACGTCAAATTCTTTTTTCGGCCGTTTTGATCTTCTCCAATGTTTGGCCTCAAGCACACAGTACACTTTCTGAATACACGACTGCATCGATGGTGTTCGACAACTATGATATATCCTGACCAGTCATGAACCTTTCCTACCTGAGTTGGTCGCAAATCCCCTCCGACTCTTCAATGCAGTCGACCTTCCTCCAACACGTAAGGGTGCCTGGGTGGCAAAAAAAAATAAGGCATATCCTGTGTTCAAATATCTTCTTGGAGGTTCTGAGACGCAGCTTCGCTTTAGGCACAAGCATGGAAATTTCTTAGCCTCGCAATGAATATGTCGGCCCCAAGTACGTAGTGTAGCCCAATTGCGATGTCTCCCCAAAACTGATACTATCATTCTACCCTAGTCTCCCTCTAGATCAGTATGTGACTGTGTAGCAGAGATTTTGAACTCTATACATCTCAACAAGCTCCCCGATGGAATATGTCGCTCTAGATTTCGTTGAATGTGAGTCAAACTCTCTTTTCTCCAATGCTCGTTCAACGTAAACCTCATCTTCGGCCGCCCACGATGGGACGTTTATTACTGAAAACCTCAAAGGAACAAAATCGCCTCGCGTAGTACGTCTGGTGAGATATTCTGTTCGCCATAGAAAATGTCAAATTCTTATCTTTACAGCCTGATCCACAGGCGAAGTTTCCCCTTCTGCAGAAGGCTCGAGCTCTCTTTCGACCTCAATACCGCATCGCAGCCCGCAAACTCTGAGATTGGCTTCGGCCGTACTTTTTTTTAAGATGCTCCAGGGGCTCGATTGGCACACTATGCCCCATAATTGACGCTGAGGACAATAGTTGCCTATGTGGCCCTTCAATGATCCTGATCGGCCTCTGCTTGCTGACGAGGAACTCTAACAAACTCATCAGTGCTATTCATATTTTGATATCGTTACGTTGAGGCATGATAAAGCGAAGGTGCAGCAGGTCTTGTGGTGACATGACCTTATCCGCGATCGCTTCTCGAGCGAAATAGCTCACAAAAATGGTGTACTCACTGCTGCGAGGAATGAAATTGGAATAAATAGCCTTACCGGAGTGCTGACCCAACAAACTTCAATTGTGGTACGCTCGAACTTCGGCATCATCATCAATCCCCGCATTATGATCTACGATTACTGAGTAATAATATGTATCACGTCCTGAATGTATGAGACCTCTGGTGTTCCGCACATTCTTCGTAAGTGGTGAATGTTCTCATACAAACCTGAGCTGATGCATTGTCGCAAACGAAAAAGGTGAAGTAGACTGTATCTCCCATAGGGTTACCCCACCTCCACCACCATATGCAGACTTGGAAGATTGTGAGGCACTCGGAGTAATCCAACATTCGGCGATCCGCGTTTACGTAAAAAGATTTAAGTTCCGACAAAAAAGGAATTCGAGACCATACAACGCTCTTCTCAGTGAAAAGCTTGTTGACGATGTGAAGTGGGATGTATGGAGAGATATACGGCTGGGTGCCAGTGTAATTTGGCAATGCGATTTTGTAGTTGTCACGGTATTCGCCGGAATGATATACTTGTATCCTAGCCCGATCTTCGGCGGAATTACATGCTTGTATCGTAGTATTGTAGGCGCTTGTGGACGTTGTAATATTCGGGGGAATGCGTCCACCGTAAGACGCGAAGAAAGAGGACTCCGGCCGTTGTGCGCCGTATAGTGAGTATAAATCATTTCTTGTGACGCCTAGGTCTTTTACTGGGGGATGCTTGCCTCGAATTATGTGAGCAGGATATTCTATTGGGGTGCACGGTTTGGAGTGTAACATGCGGCGTCCTGCCGGCGAAGATTTTGGGAGACCGTGTTCAGGTTGAGGCTCATGAGTGGCAGTAGCAGATTTTTGCCCATTGTGCGCGGGATAGGAGCTGCTCTCAGCGGATAAATTATGAAGCTCGATTGGAGTGTAGCTCTTGTGCTCATTGCTATTGTATGCTGACGAACTTACTCGGTTACTTGCTTGAGGAGGTATGCCGGTAAGGTCTTCAAAGGTCGGGGGCAGTCGATGGCGAGGTTTCCAGGTAGGCGACTCTTCTATGTCTCCTTGCGCTGGAATATCAAAAATCCCCTTCTTTCCATCCGTCGTGAATGAATCTCTTCTTCGAGAATCCAAAGAAGCGTCAATGTTCTTTTCGGCATATGCGGCCAGGTCATTGACATTATGGTACGCGGTGTGATGCTCTGTCGAGGACACCATAGAAAATGGGTGTCCAACATGTTGCCTAGAGGGTTCGTGATTTAAAAAATTCGAGTCGGAGGGTGGCATGAAATAAGGGCGCGAATGTCTGGTTAGTCCATTACGATTGGTCCCTACGTCAGTATTGTACTGCTGACATTCGTTATCATAGGCGACATTAACTCCAGAGTGATTTCCCATGACATTATAAGACATTGCTGAAGATATTTCTACAAAGGGAAGGTAGGTAACACGATATGCCCAGTACAGAAGTGGCTCACCTTAGAGAACGGGGGGAGGGATGTTTTCTTGATGTGTGTGATACCATCCAGCTCATTTTCGGCACAATATATACTCTGGTCAGTAAGAGAGTGCCACTGTAGTACACTTAGGGGCTCATTATGCTTGAGGCCACAGCGTCGCCCATCTTTGTTCCAATTTCCTATTTCGTACTGCTCATGTTTCCCACGTTGGCCCGGCGCGGAATCTGAGATCGAATGTCCCTCAGCAACCTTGTCCACCACCATCGATAACGAGCTTCGTTGCCCCTAGCGTTTTCCCGTCTTACTTCTCCCAGAGCCTTCCTCTCTTCTTTCCTTAGACGAACATTCTCATTCCTTATCGCCCTGTTTTGCTTGACTGTGTTCCTATGCAGTTCCACCGATGGCGGGCCCATGACATTCATCATCGACTAACTCATGCATCCGTTTTTGATTCTGACGTGACGATGCCTTCTTCAAGATCTTTAAGTGTTAAAAAGATCTATGGTGTCACCGATCAACAAATGCTTTTACAGCGTAAGTACGTCCCCAGTGCCCGTGTTCTACCCAGATATCTAGCCGACTTGGTCCCCAGATGAACGTAATTATAGCCATGTACAATCTGTACTCGAAGGTAAGCAGATATCAAATGGTGAGAATTGTAATAGCGACATTGGTGTGCATTGCGGCAATGCACACCAGGAAGCGTTTCAATTCATCGTCATCAGAAGCAGATGAATCGTCCAAGTTCATATGACAAAATCTTGAAAGATAGGGTACGGGCGCAACAGACCAAGACTCAATTGCTTCAATGCAGAGGCTATAGATGAAAAGGAAATTGTATGCTCTGTTACTCAGGGTTCTCGATGATCACTGAATGATTTGAATCATCTGATTATCTAGCAGGGCTGGTATGTATGCGTAGATATCGAATTACAATAGATGCTCGGAGGATCAATAAAATGCCGTATTTACATGTTTCCGGGAACATATAAAGAGTGAGTCTTAGAGGCTTGTTTTTGCTCACTATTAACACCTCACCACCCAGACGTAAGTGTAACATCGAACAATCCTAGGGAAAAGATATTATCTCACCCTTATTCAATTAGAATGGCCGCCTGTCCCATTGCTAAAAACCTTCCCGAAATGTCAGCTTCTGATTTCCGGTGCTCAAGTTCAAAATACTAATTGGCAAATGTCACTCTTTCGAAGAACAGGCCCTGCAGTAGGTTTGATGTTGCATATCACATGCGTAATTTTTCAATTGACGAACACCAAATAGTTCATTAGCATCATATTGAACTGGGGATTGTTCGGTGTTCTGTCAATCCAAGTCTGTGTGTATTTTTTTTTTGCCATCAGTTCAATTCCCTACAAATTCCAACGCGTACTACAGATCTATATTTCCAGGCATTCCCGGGAGACAAACTACAGCTCAAGGCCTTAGTTAGCGGAGTTTACGTCCTCGAAATGGTCCAAACGTTTTTACTGACGGAGACGGTCTGGACATTTCTCATTGTTGGATTCGGAAATATAGAAGGCGGCGATGACATCGGTACAGCGTGGTTTTCCATTTGTTGTATCGGCGGCCTCGGTACGTCTTTGATATTACTTTTTCACTCTAAGTGACCACTCAAGGGTTTTGAATGAGACAGTTGGATTCATTGTTCAGTGCCTCTACTCATACCGAATTGCGATTATTTCACAGCGCATGACAGTACCTGCAGCTATAGTTTTGGTGAGCATCCGTACTAGTTGTCGGATTTGCATGTACGAAGAATCGATCACACGCCAGATATCCCTCGTTTCACTCTCTGGTGCATTGGCTACTGCAGTAGTTGCCAAGCGGGCAGGAAAATTCAGCAATTTATTAATAAACGATAAAAAATTATCCGAAGCTACTTTAGGGGTAAAGCATTTGCTCAATTACATGGGCGCTTAATCTGAATGACTTTGTGTGTTCTTTATAGCTGTGGATCGCGACGAGCTCTCTTTGCGATATTGTGATAGCTACCTACATGTGCTACTATGTACGAACTTTTGACTGGCTTATAATTCACTCAGTTGCCAATACTTATGAGCCTTCCTTTAGTTGCGAAAACACCAGCAAGGCACGTTCTCGCGAACTCAAGTATTACTCTCAAAGCTAGTCCGAATGACCATAGAGACTGGTGTCCTAACAGGTATATACTTATGCTCTGTCAAAATGCCCTTGAGGCTAACAAACTCATCTCTTTAAGCCTCGATCTCGATTGTGTCGCTGATCTTGTACTATCTTCCGAGTCTCCAATCCTTATTTTATTGGGATACTCCCATGTCTGTTGGACCCAAAATATATTCAACCACAATATTGGCGGTGTTGAATAGTCGGATACAGCTCCGGAACACATCCTCGGACTTGTCTAGGACGTGGCGAACCCATCAGGAGGATGGTATATCCCAATCCAGCATCCAGAAGGTCGTATCTTCAGGTGACTCAAGCGGATTCCTGTCGCACAATAATATCATGGTGACGAAGGAGGTCATCAGAGCGGAGGCCTGAGGTATTAGAGCAAATCTATGTTCAAATTCCAGCTGTATATTGTATTTTGACTCGACGCAAACTCATGTACTACTAGTTGACTACTAGTATGTAAAATTTAGATCCAATGTATCAACCAGACCGACTCAAATCTGAGTAGTGGTGTTCAATGAAGGTATCGGAACATCGTCATAGCATCTGAATCGACGATTAGATGCTATTGTATTGTGTCGACGTACTTATATGGGAGTCTACATTGGGAGACAAAGACGAAGACCGCAATTGACTCTCTTGGTTTGTCTTGATGTCGGTAAACATTTTAATTGAAAATATTTAAAGAGTTCTGCGTACTATTTTTCTTTTCCAAACGAGCTTCGGATAATAGCATTATAAGCACTAGCAAAGGTTTGGGTGCGTTGCAAGTGCGTTGAGCTGGCGGTGTCATCATATTCCCACGACCAAATCTTTGGGGGTTTACGTTCGCGTCTTTCGAATTTGAACTTTCCACGTCGCATCACTCCTCCTCCTCTCTCACTTCCATGGCATCGCTGGCCCGCTCAAGGCTCTCTTGCCGTCTGGTGAGTCTTTCTCTCGATGGGATTCCGCATCCACGGGCGCCCGCCGGAGCTCCGCTGGATTTCTGGAGGACAACAAACACGGGCTGATATTTCGCTGCTACTTAGGTCCGCCCAACGGCATTGCGCGTACACGCTCGCAACGTCCAAACTTCTGCGGATACCACAGAGTTGCGCGAAAAGCCTGACGATCCCACCCATCCTATCACTCTCAAGCTCCACGAAGACTCGTTTCGCTCGTATCTTTGTGATGCCCCCGACCTCGAGGTGCAGGTCACCAAGGATGACCTTCTGACGATGTACAAGCAGATGCAGACGATGCGTCGCATGGAGATGGCTGCTGACGCTCTCTACAAGGCGAAACTCATTCGTGGCTTCTGCCATTTGGCTATTGGACAGGTATGGGTTTGGGCGGGCTTATGAAGTGTTTGGGATGGCTCTGACCAGTCCGTTTTTTCTCCTGCAGGAAGCGGTTTCTGTCGGTCTCGAGCATGGTATCACCAAAGACGACCGTGTTATCACCGCCTACCGCTGCCATCCCTTCGCCGTCATGCGCGGAGGCAGCATTAAAGGCGTTATCGCGGAGCTGCTCGGCCGTCAGGCCGGAATGTCTCATGGAAAGGGTGGTTCCATGCACATCTTCACTCCTTCGTTCTTCGGAGGAAACGGTATCGTTGGCGCACAGGTGCCCATTGGTGCTGGTGTAAGCTTCGCACAAAAATACCGTGGCGAGAAGACATGCACTTTTGCTTTGTACGGTGACGGTGCAAGTAATCAAGGACAAGTGTTTGAGGCTTTCAACATGGTGCGCCATTCTGTAGAATATATGTAATCCGTGATTCTGAAAGTTTAATAGGCCAAGCTATGGAACCTCCCCACCGTCTTCGTTTGCGAGAACAACAAGTATGGTATGGGTACCTCCTCCGCCCGCTCTTCATCGAACACCGAGTACTTCACCCGCGGAGACAAGATTCCTGGCCTGCAGGTCTGTCTATTCTTGTAGCCGTTAATTACCGTGCCGTTGCTTATCTATCTTCTAGGTAAACGGAATGGACATCATCGCCACGAAGCGCGCTGTCGAATACGCACGCAAATGGACTGTTGACGATCAGAAGGGCCCTCTCCTGCTTGAATTCGTGACTTACCGCTACGGAGGGCACTCGTACGTCATTCCTTCGTTATCTTCATGAAAATCGACTAAACGTGTGCTCAATCAACAGTATGTCCGACCCCGGAACAACCTACCGTACTCGTGAGGAAGTCCAACGCATGCGATCTACTCAGGATCCCATCCGCGGACTGCAGCGATACATCGAAGAGTGGGGTCTGGCGACTGAGCAGGAGCTCAAGGCGCTGGACAAGGAGGCGAAGGCGACTGTTGACGAGGCAGTCGAGGAAGCAAAAGCAAGCCCAGAACCCGAGCTGAAAGACTTGTGGACCGATATCTACTACAAAGGTACCGCTCCTCCGTTGATGCGGGGACGCGAGAGGGAAGAAGTGCATCATTATTAGAGGCTGTGTTCGCTTGGGCTTTGCACCCTTCGTAGATTTTTGAGCTGTTTATAACCATGGCCAGCCCCTACATTTCGATATCTTATGCATTGCTATTCCTATTTACTGAACGCGAAATTGATTGAAAACCCTCCACCATAACTTAAAATGGTAATTCGCCTTCTGTCACGTCAGGTGACGACGTGACACCGTTTTATCGTCGGCAACGCGTCGCAGCTCTTTCCTCCTGCCTATTTCTTGCGCCAATTCATTATTCGCACAACGTACATTGCGCAGAAACTTTGACGGTATACAATACCATGCATTCGGAGTCTCACATATCATTTGTAAAATTACATAGACAATTTCATCACAGTACGGCTGACTACTATTATTATCGCAACACTTGGATCGAAAGATCGCGGGTCGGGCCCACGTAGAAGATTGGAGAGGCCGTACCTGGATGCAGTCTGCTCGTAGAAGATGCTGTCTGGTAATGGCTTGCCCATACTGTTGGCATTGCTACGTGAATTTACGCGACGAAGATGGGGAAAGAAAACGAGATACATACTTGCAGAAATCGCAAGAACACGGCTTGAATACGCTTCCATGGTGATCACATCCTCAATCCATCCCAGCATGCGTCCCGCAATATGTCCATCGGAAAGTTTTAGGGAAGACTGAGAATAGCGTCTCCTCGTCTCCTCCAAGTTCGCTCTCAAATTTCTCGCGTACCATCTCCACTTGAGCGAGTGGTAGATGGCCCCAGCCCGTTCCTTCGAACTCGGACGGCCAGGTTATCAGCTCCAGATCGCCTTCGTGGACCTTGTCATCGCGGCATCGACGGTACTTATCGTACCATTTACGAGGTATGCCGCAGTACCGTTTGTGTTTTTCCAGTCGCGACAGAGACGCGAGTGGTATTGAGATAGGGACAAACTGTATACTTACCACAGTATGCCCCGTCTTGGCATCGCGAACAGCGTAATATGGGAGCCTCGTCCGATGCTGATCTGTTGCATACTGAGCAGGAGAGGGTAGACATTTTGTTTTTCGTGGTTGAAAGGAACGCGTAATGATTGCTACTTATCGTGATATATTAGCTGTTTGCACGTGTTGGACGCGTTTTTGACCTCGTGCGTTGTCGTTTGAGTCGTCCTCCGAATATGCGTTGTGAACCTAGTCTCTCATAACAAACCATAATAACAGATGATAGTCGTGAACCATCTATTTTCACTTGACAGGTTTTCAATAGGGAAAGCCTCATGCGAGTGCCTTGAACGTAGTTAATCGCTTTGATAGTTGGCAGGCGATCAAGCTCAACTATCGGGGCCGGGCCGCAGAAAATGAACTTCAAACTCGTCACTACCCATACTCTTCTGTCTTCTACTGCTTCAACTCGCGGGTTCTCGTGTGCGTGTTATAGCAGGAGCTACAGATACAAATTTTATGAAAAATACAGACAAAATGTACAATTGACGCGTAACGCAAGGCGAGCGCTTGACCGAGACTTTGAGACAGGCGTCCCCGTCGTAGATGTGTCATTGTATATGCTATGTATCAATCAGAATTTTGACTGCCGTTCAAGTTCTACTACTGCTTTTGATATATACCACGTATACCACGCACATATTTCGGTCAAGTAAAATCATAGTATACAGAAGATTAATTCACGTATGATTCTTCAATTCTCAGCTCTCCGCGCTTACGACTCCCTTAGCCACCATGATACCATTATGCGTCAGTATTCCGCCTGACTCCCTGAGAACACTTCCTGCGACCTTATGCTTCATTGGGTCGTACCACTTTCTTGATCAGCTCGCCATATCCTGGACAAGTCTGAGGGCGCGTTCCTGAGTTGTATGCGATTGTTCAAAACCGCCAACATCGTGGTGGAATATAATTTGGCTCCAACAGACATGGGACCCTCCCAGTAAAACAAGGGCCGGAGGCTTGGAACATAGTACAAAATAAGTGTCACAGTAGAGATTGATGCTTGTAGAAATGAGTATGTCAGGCTCCGAGAGGGAGCAGAATTATATACCTGTCAGGAGGCCAGTTTCGATGGTCATTCGGACCATCCTCGATACTAACGCTTGACAGCCCAATAAGGCCCCTTGCTGCTGTTGTCGCAACTGCCAAAGACATATTAGCGGTTTGACGATGACACAACGCAGGCAGAAAGTGCTCACATAGTAGCACATGCAAGTAGCAATCACAATATCGCAGAGAGTGCTAGTCCCAATCCAAAGCTATAGAACATGCAATAATTCAGATTCAGCGCCCACATATTCTCAGATGCTTTACCCCTAACGTAGCTTCGGATAATGTCTTATCGTTGATCAATAAAATGGTGAATCTCCCTGCCTGCTGCGCGACTATTGCAGTGGCCAATGCCCCAGAGAACGAAATGAGGGATATCTGTGAGGCAATTGTTTCTGTGTACACATATATTTGACACCTTGTTCAGTACCATTGCTCACCAGGACTACAGATACAGGTGTTGTCATGCGCTGTGAGATAATCGCAATTCGGTATGAGTAGAAGCACTGAACGATGAATCCCACTGCCGCATTAAAACTATTGAGTTGTCACTTCGAAAGAATAAGTGACCTGAGACACGCACCAAGACCACCGATGCAACAAACGGAAAGCCACGCTGTCCCGATTTCATCAGTGCTTGCGATGTTTCCAAAATTAATAACATGGGATGTCCAGACTGTCTCCGTCAACAGAAACGTTTGGATCATTTCTAGTATGTAAACCGTGCCAACTAAGGCTTTTATCTGCAGTTTGTCTCTCGGGAATTCCTCGAAATATAGATCTATATTACACGTTGGACTTTATAGAGAAGCATCAAAGCAGAAGGACATACAGACTTGGATCGACAGAACACCAAAGAATCCCCAGTTTAATATGATGGTAATGACCTATCGACAGGTTGTCAGTTCGTATATTTTCAAGGCAAAATGCAGATGTAAACCTACCGCAGGGCCTATTCTACGAAAGAGAGACACCTGATCATCAATATCTTGAACTTCAACACCGAAACTCAGAGGGCTAACAATTGAGTGCAAATTATAGTGCTCGGACAGATGGCCATTCTAAACGGATCAAGATGAGATATATTGTACACAGAGTTGTTCGAGGTTACACATACGCGTTGGTAATATGAGGTTCCGATGGAGAATGAAGACAAATTAAAGCTCCTTCCTTATATGTTTCCTGGAAGCATCTAAATATAGAGTGCTGTGGATCCTCCGAACATCCATTAATAATATGCACATACTTCTCTTGCGAGATGATCAGGTCATTCAATGATTATCGAGAAGCCCGAGTACTGTGCACACTAAATCAGCCTTACAATTCACACCATGTAATATTTACTGACCTTGAGTTACATAGTCATCCTAGAGTCAAGCTTCGCACTTACAGGAGTGTTGCCAGTCACATTTCTGGGAAAAACGAGGCTTTTAAGATTATTCTGTAATAGCCTTTGCTAGTCGGCGACACCATAGCTCCCTTCGGACGCTTTAAGATCTTGGTGAAGCCCTCATCATCATATAGAACTCCCACAGGTCTGAATCAAGATATTGCTTACGCTAGCAGATAAGGAGGGATTGGCATAAAATCCTTGCCATAAAAATAAATTTCAGTTCCTTGGATCACGGGCGGAAGATGTCCGAAGAGCAATGAATGAGCGTAGAGGTCGAGTCAACAGGCATACCAAAGGCGTACTAAATTCCGCGGAGATGGTAAGTTCGCATAGCGCCAGAATATTCCGTGAGGCACAGCCACGCAGTCACCGGCAAGTACTTCCTGACTAGATTTTAATACCATCCGATTGCGACTCGCCTGAGCACCGCGTAATTTAGGTGCGTATTCGCAACTTAAAGAGGACCCAGGACCTCTTCCTCTTTCATCCTCTGTTGACTTTGCAAAGCCTAGCTAGCCATCGTACTCATACCTAATACTTGTGCGCGGATAGAGGATAGTGAGACAGCAAGAGTCTGCCATTGCTGCCGTCCATCATTATGCTTTCTCTTACACTATTTGTCTCTCGTCTTCCAGTCCACTCTGCGCTCTGCTTCTGCGTGAGCGGAATCTATGCTCTTTTTCGGTCACCCATTTGTTTCACCTCTTTCATACACTTGTGATTTATGGCTCTCACTGTGTACTGCCTAGTGAGTGTAATTGTGAAAAAAGAGTGTGCCCACGCACGGCACACTCTTTTTATATTTGCCCCTCTACAACCTTTACAGATTTTTAGGCCACATATCTCGACGGTTCTGTCCTTCCGTGAGTCATTTAGTGAGTACAGAATTATTTGGGTAGGAAGAAATCAGGTCCAACTTTGTAGTGGTAGCTCGAGGTCCATTATTCGCTTGTGATCACATTTTCGAATAAAATCGCATCCATAGAATGAAACTGGCATAAATTGGCACCGTATAGCTCTCCGAATGGCTGTTCCTGGAATTAACTACTTACTTTTGACCTACTTGGATCTAAACGCAACGTCGTCTGTAGCCTGGGAATCTTTGGAGCCGACGCGGCAGCTGTGTGAAATGTAGATCTTATCTAATCTCATGGTTCGTTTTATGCCATTTTCGTCCTCTCCCATCCACCATGACTACATTTACGCGACGCGATAAGCGTAAACACGATCAGTTGCGCCCATTAACGATATTTTACGATGGATTGGCTAGAGTAGATGGATCGGCCAGGTTTTCGTTTGGTGCGTCGAGTACCTCTCGTTCCATTTACCATTTTAAAAACCGTTGCAGGAGAAAGCACGTCTGCACTAGCTTCTGTGTCTGGGCCGATTGAAGTACGATTGGCTTCTGAACTGCCGTCAAAAGCGACATTCGAAGTCCTCGTACGGCCGCTGGCCAATGTTCCTGCTACCGAGTCGAAGCTACTGGCGACGACAATCAAGGCAATACTGGAACCATCGTTGATACTTACCAAAAATCCACGGACGCTTGTCCAACTGGTCATTCAGTCGCTCAGCTCGCCATCGAGTGCGGAGTGGAAAGATGCCCTGACGGCAGCCATGATTAACGCGAGCACACTGGCGTTCTTACGAGCTGCCTCGGTACCTATGCAGGGTGTTGTCACTGCAGTAGCAGTCGGGCGCCTAGAAAACGGGTCGCTGATCGTGGATCCCAGTGAAGAGGAGAGTGGTTCATTGCAGGCAGGTGGATGTTTTGTCTTCATGTTCTCAGGTGGTCCTGAGCCCAAAGCATCCGACATCGACTGTGTCTGGTCCAGCTGGAAATCAACGACGGGCACGTATAGTCAAGAGGAGCTGTTCCAAGCGAAAGAATTGGCGAACCTGGGCGCTTTCTCTATATACGAAGAGGTGAGGAAGGATATTGAGAAGCGGAGCGGGGTGGTAGTCTCTGTATCTCAACCTCATGAGATGGAAGTAGTGAAGGCAGAAATCAATTCGGTAGATGATGCGAAAATGGAAATTTAATCGTGCGCTATTCCTTACTCGTTCGAGCAGTTGTATGTTTGCTAAAGTTATGGAGAATGTTCGCTTTTCTTTCTTAGATTCGTCGTGCTTTGGCTATAAATCTAAACTCCCTGAGGCGAATTATCTGCGTACTCTCCACTGAAAGTCAGTAGGTTGGCTCGAGAACTGATTCTTGACCCAAACTCTGAGGTTCGACACAAGACGGAATACCTAGCGAAACTTCAATGCTTGATAACGTCAACCGTCGAAATTGAAGGTAAGTTCAGGAAGCGGCCCGCCGCCCTCGGGCTAAGGCTTGATAATTCCAAAAATCCAAGTCGAGATTCGAAACCAAAAAAATTCTCTCCAAATTCCAATCGTTCTTCGAATCATGAGCAAAATATCAAGCGACGCCAGCAGGATTTGAACCTGCGCCCTCAAAGAGGAACAGATATTGAGATATTCTAATCTGTCGCCGTAACCACTTGGCTATAGCGCCGATACAATGGTTCCGCAGAGGTGGCTCCCGGTGCGCTTGATCCGATATAGGTTTCCAAAAATTCACAAACTGTGACTTGCCCTTGACCTCCAACCTCCACTTGTCCTTGTCATTTTTCGGTCCCCGAGATTCAAGACTAAATGTAATCCTCAATAAATTGTTTTGCTTATCCTCCCAATATCATCCTCGGGTTTGGTTTGGGTGCTCAAGCTCTGACGCATGGAATGCGCATTACATGCAGACTTATCTCATAGGCGTTGCATAAACGTTCTGCTGAGATGTACAATGGCCTCAAGGACTAAGGGATGAGTAACCCTGGGTTTGGTGGCATCATTACCGCTCTGGAAGAATTATGTACTCACTCTCCCGAATACCTGGCGTTCTCAGTGCGTATTATGCGAGGCCTCACGCGGTGGCGTATATGACTCGAGCTTATCGTAAGATTTCGCCTATCCGCTGGGACCCCAATCTTTAGGCTGATGCCAGGTGTATTCCCCCAAGAATTGTACGAGGAGGTCATCGCGCACCTGAGGAACGACCATGCGTCTCTCAGAGCTACAGCGCTTACTTGTCATTCTCTCCTCGCTGTCTCGCAAAGGCGCCTCTTCGCTCGTGTTGTGTTGTATCCTTCGCTTACAGCAGATACCTCCAATTCATCGCTTTCGGGAGCACGCCCGACGTCGTCGAAGTTCAAGCAGATTCTTTCTCACTCGCCTCATATCAGCCGTTATGTCGAACAACTAGAGCTGCACCTCTGCCCCGAACGAATTCAATGGGCAGGCTGGACCTCATCACTGGACTTCTGCCTTGAAAACCTGCAGGCCCTCTGCAGCGTCTCTCTAAAAGTCGACCAAAGCCCGTTTCGTGCAAATGGGTATATGGTCAGCGCTCCTGAAGACTACGAAGGCACGGTTAGGATCAAACGGGCTTTGTGCAACACACTCCAGCTTCCAACGCTCACATGTGTCGAAGCGTATCGCTTTGATATCTCTACACTGCTGTCTCAATGTCGGTATATGAAGGAGCTCACATTATCGAAGCCTATCCTCCGACTTGGAACCATAGACCTTCTTCTATACAGCAGAGGTCCCGCTGACGGTCCCATTTTCCTGGAGAGTTTACGCCTGATGACTGCCTTCGAGGAGAATGATAGCGACTCAATGCTCCGTGGGATCCTATTGAAACAAGGAATATCGCTGGCGAGACTGAAAACGCTATCGAGGGTTGCGTGGGGCTTTGTAGACGCTGTTTTCATGTACGGGTTGTGGCATATCCTGGAGGAATGCCACGAAACGCTTGAGACTTTGGAGATTCAGACACATTTCACGGCGTTCGGTATGCCCCACCCTCTTACATACGCTGCAAACATACTCAATAACAGGGCGTTCCACTAACAGATCTTTATTCGCTCGACTGGAGCAAATTCAAGCTTCCCGCATTGCGTGTCCTGCATCTGCATCTCTACTCACATGATTCCACCATCTCACGCGACGATCTCCAATCATTCATCACCGCTCTCCTCGACCTCTCCTTCCCTCCGGATATACGCGATCATCCGAATTCGACTCACGCACCCAGCGGGCTGGAATGCCTGATCCTCACCCAACATAATGTCCATTGGGATCATCTCCACATCGGGAACTTCTTAGTCAAAATATTGTCTGACCGCTTGCGCTTTCCCGTGTTCAGGAAGCTTACCTGGGATGCGTGTGCCGCTACCGCTCAGAATTTATATGATCATATGTTTTCGGAGGCGAATGGTGTGTTTCCGTTCAAGGTAGATGTAGGACCCGGCGTGCAATGGAGCGAGTGCGTATATGTTTTTTGGCGACATTTTTTTGGGTGAGAGCTGATTCGTTATGTTTTTTTGTAGGATCGGGAAACCTCTTGATCGAGCGTAGAACTTACTAGAAGTTTTGGTATCGTTTTTTACTGATTAGATAGATTTTCAAACCTTGAGTCATGTTAGAGTTGTCGAGAAGTAAATAACGCTTTCACATAACGCTTTCATACCACAGCGCAAACCTTACCTTTGCGGACGCAGCAGAACTTATAACCCAAGATATACATCACATCATTGCGTATCGACACCACCGCCCGCGTAGGCACAGCGGTGGCATCACACGCACCCAGACCCAAATTGAAATTATAAATAGGACTGCCACAGGGATGATATAACGCGACACATGATACTTCACCAGAGAGAGATCGCCTATGGACCGGGAGGCGGGCGGGAGCATTGTTCGTGCACATTGCAAGGGAACAAGGTTAGGATAAGATGCGTGAATGTGATAGGAACGGCATGCATCAGAGTTGGGGTATCCGCGGAGGCTGTTATGCGAGCCCATCCATTGTATACGCTGGGGGCGGTCCCAAGCCATCGTTAGGAGCTGTGACATTCGGCGGTGCGGTACTTCGACCTTCGGCTGGAGGTGGTCTTGGTTCAGGACGATACGTGCTATTTCGTGAAGTGGCTTGTCCGTCTTGATCACTAGGAGGTGGCCTCGGATTCACTCTGGGAGAAGGCATGGGCGGTATGTCTCCGTCACGACGCCTAGGACTGGGTGGAGGGAATTGCGTGTCATTGGGAGTGTAAGAGGGGGAGTAAGGATAATTGGGATAGGAAGGCTCGTTGTACGGTCGATAATTTGGGTACGGATATGCTGGAGCTGGAGGGGGCACGTATGGCGGTTGAGGAGAATTGTTGTAGCCACCATTGTAAGGCGGGTTCACTACGGCGACCACAGGAGCGTTATATCGTTGTCCTGTTATATTGTGAGTACAATAAGGTAAAATAAGGAGAGTAACACGTACGCATTCGTCTCACGAACATGATCCTCGATATCACAGAAATTGTGATGATGATTATGATAACCACTACAACCCCAACGTATATCGATCTGTTCGGTGTGGTCGGTATCATGGTGGGGAGTGGAAGACCATGTATACGTCCCGAAAGGCTCTGTTCAGGGACTCCCCAACTCTACTTGCATTCTGTCAATGTCCCGTGGCGAATGATATCCGACGTTCTGCTAAAT
Organism: Pholiota microspora; assembly: GCA_003314615.1. Classification (NCBI taxonomy): domain Eukaryota; kingdom Fungi; phylum Basidiomycota; class Agaricomycetes; order Agaricales; family Strophariaceae; genus Pholiota; species Pholiota microspora. Next base: position 25,116 of record QFFD01003779.1, read on the forward strand.
ATAGGAGGGCAGTGCAACTTGAATTTGGACTCCACGATGATGAACCAGCCGCCGGAGCAGGATCGTCTGGGTGGTTAGGTGTTTGCATTGTGATATTTTCAAACGCATTCAGGGCATAGAAATCAGAGATAAATTGGTTGCAAATTGGTTGCGTCACTACTCACTCATGTGTCGGGTTAGAAGGAGTTCGGGAATTTCCGCCATCATGATGCCGGTCGAATTTGGAAGTTAGTACCTTACTTTCCCTCTTTCTTTGGGCGAGCTTTGGACTTTTTGACGTCCTATTCACAACACCAATATCCTCAATGCGAGTTCAAAAAAGATGGAAAAAACGATTGTGAACAATTTTCGACAGGCAGAATCCCTCATCACAAATCATTTTGTGAACATATGCTTCCGACTCTTGCTCATTATCATACAGAAGTCTCCGTGGAAGAAATATGAGTCGCATCGTATCAACTGAACACATCAAAGATCTCAAGTTAACATTCAGCGCGGGCTTTTGATGCCTAGCGAAACAGGCCTCTGAGCGACGGGATCCTCTCTCCTCTCACTTTCACTCAAGGCCCTCGCCGCCACTATTCTCGGAAACGATATCCTGTCCGCCTTAAAGGCGGTACACCTCCACATTCTTTTATTAATATGAGCGACGGGACAGACTATGATGACTTTGACTCTGCCATCGTATACTCGGGCGAGTGGCAAGGGGAAACTGGCACCATATCCCAGCAGTTTGACAACACTATTCACCAGACTAGTGCGACAGGCGCTACTGCCACCATCAAGTTTACTGGTGAGTTATTTATTGCTTTCCATGAAGTATATGGCGCATACTTTGTCTTCGTAGGTACCAGGATTACTGTCTACCAAACTGTACCGGAAGGCGACGGGACTGTGAGCGTTAACATCGACTTTGATGGAGCCGCTTCTAGTATTTCGCGCCACACTCATTCCGGGATGAGCTACTACCAAGACGAGTGGTTTGACTCTGGAACATTAACGGATGGTGTTCACCTCCTCACCATGACGAATGCAGGGACAGCTCCGTTTATTCTTGACAGAATCAACATCGCAGGATCTGTCATTGATCCTGTACCCCAAGCCGCCATCACTCCAACCACATCCACAACGCCACCAGCTAAACCCACAAGCACAAAAGCTACCTCAACGATTTCCACGCACAGTACGACATCGACTAGTAGCTCCATTCGAAGCTCTGACATTTCCTCGGCGACAACGACGAGCGCGACGTCGTCTGCGACAAGTATTTCTACAACGACAACGACAGGAACTACTACCTCCCTGACTGCTTCTACGACGCGTACGTATTCAGACAAAGCCAAACAATAATTATGCTGACTCTCTCAATATATAGAGACTCTAGGTGTCGAGACGGTGGTCTCCATACAGTACATCACAAATTCCGCTGGTGATACTGTAAGTACTGCCAGCTCTCTGCCCTCTGTCGTCAGCAGTGCAGGTCGCTCTACGCACGCATTATCTGTAGGCGCAATAATCGGCGCTACTATCGGCGCCTTGCTATTCATTATCTTGCTGTTCCTTCTGTTGTTTTGCGTCGTGCGCCGCCGGCGTAAGGCATCGTCACGCAGGGATCAGGAAACGACCACATGTACGTAGATGCCCCCTCAGACGCATATCAGACTACTTACCCAACATATTTTCGGTGCTCAGACAATGCGCGCAACCCAACGGGTGTATCCCCCTTCTATTTAAACCGTCGCCAAAGCGCTTCACGCTCGTCTGAGGAAGCGGAGCAAGGCCTAACACGAAGACCTACCGACGGCTCATCTAGGGAGGGCGCCAATCCCAGTCCCACCTCCCACTCACCCTCCCCTGCCTCGCCAAATATCGGGGACTCAGAGAAAAGTTCAGATCCGTTCGGCCACTCCACCGAGTCGTCCTCTACCACCGGCCCAAACACTTTCTCTGCATTCCTATCCTCAGCTTTCGCCGCACCCTCGCGGGCAGAGACCGACGCGGGCCCCTTCCGACCTACGTATTTATCGGGAAATACAATTTTGTATAGTTCCTCGAATGATGTGTACGGCTCGATGGCGCGGTTGGTCCCAGTTGATACCAACGATGTACCTCCTTCGTACCAGAGCGCGAGTGTGCGTACCTCGCGCGCGTAGGTTTCATCATTCTCTTTGCTATAGCAAACCAATTATATGTTCTTCCTCTTGTTTTAAGTGTGGAGTTACTTCGTATATATTCGAGTAACTGCCCACTATTTTTTCCTCACTCTTTTTAGGTGTCGGAGGCTTTTTTTTGACTTTACGGGGGTGTATAGCGTTGATCGTATATATAGTATACAGTTGTTTTATGGGCTGTGTCGTCTGGGGCGGGTTACCCAATTGCCCTGCAGTATGTACTGAGTATGTACTCTACCATATTCAGGAAGACATGGGTACAAGTAATCTATAGATATGTCTACGTATATACCTTATGCATACATTTCTCGCACTGTTATGAGCACGTCGACTAAAAAGAAATTATCACTGGCATGCCGAATGGTGCCATGAACGTTAGAACTTCCTTGAGATCCCCCGCTGCCTAAGTCCGACACGCTGTATATCGAACAGCATCTGTGAAAGACTGCAGGAAAGTAAATTATAAGCCATTGTCAAGGCACTCTAATCTCTAGAGTCCAGAGTCTAGACAATTAATAGTTCGGTCAGCGAATGTGGTCACTGTTCATTTAGTCCGTGAGTAGCATACTGACGAATTACTCAACGTCCGCCGTCCGGAGATATTTTCAGAGTTGTACTCAATAATGCCTGGAAAAAAGTGCAATCCAATACAGGAGATGTCGAGACAAATGTCAAAAATATTGCTTGACAATGCTACCTGCGATTATCAATATTAATCTGCAAGATTGCATTGTCAAAAACATGGGACAAAAGAGATGACGACGCCAGCAGGACTCGAACCTGCGCCCTCAAAGAGGAACAGATAGTTGGGATTCTAATCTGTCGCTGTAACCACTTAGCTATGGCGCCTCTGCATTAACGATAATCACATGTCATAATGCAGGCGATCCAGCGCCTGTCAAGCAATAGAGTTGTCCGGTAAGGCTAAACCCCATCGCTAAGCTCATGGCTGCTCAATAAGAAAAAGACCGAGAGAGTACACACGCACAAAACGTCATTGATCTACCTGTCTAATACAACACCTTACTCAAACGCTGCACCTCATTGAGGAGGACATCTCCCTGCTTCACGACGGCCTCATACTGCGCGTTCTTGAGCGAGGGCCGCGTCGTCTCTACGATTCCGCGCACTTTGTCAATGGAGCAGTGCAGCCGCCCATTGGCGATAAAGCGCGAGAGCTCGGTGTCGATGAACTCGGGAGTGACACCGAATGCAGCGGCGAGGCTTTGCAGGGTCAAGCTGCGGTAACTCTCGAGCAGTTGAGCGTATGCAAGGATGCGCATCTCGCGGACGTAGAAACGGGCGTGTGGGGAGAGGATACGTGAGGGGATGAGGTGGGTTTGCTCGAGCGTGGCGAGAGCGACGAAGAATTTGTTGTAATGACATTCGTACAGGTTTTTGACGAGGTCGCCGAGCACAGGAATTTCGGGTAGGACTTGGTTTACTTCGGGGGCATTAATTAACTTGTAGAGAGTTAGATGATTCGCAGAACGCAGACGTGTAGGCTCACTCGTTTCTTTAAATCGACTCGTTTCAGAGCCAGGGCGTTAGCAATGACCGTTAACGAGACAAAGTCGTTGTATGCCAGAAGTTCGGTGGCAGTGAAGGTGGAAAGGGCATCGAGGAGAAGCGCGCCGCCTCGCGCGAATTCGCGTATCGAGATGAGGTGTAACCCGTTGTAAACCTTGAGACGATTGCGGCGGTCCCAGTCACCACCCTCGTCGATCAACCTAAACGATTAGCGATGAATAGACAATGAGACTTGTGCAACTTACTTCTCCGCCTTGGCCATGTTCGCCGTGACCACCTCGGTATCGCTGAAGAAGAACCCTATACGTACGATGGTGAGCACAATGTCGATTCGCGAACCGAGTCCAGGTGTCTTCTCCAGCGCGAGTTTCTGTGCGTCCAGCGAACGTTCCTGTTGTACACAGTCAATATATAGTCTTCAAGTATTGGTCAATTACGCACCTTGTCTCCAATCCTCGTTAGATAATTCGCCCGCGCCTTCAAAGCGTCTGAGATCTCAGATTCTCCTTCCGTTTTCTCAGCTTCTGCGAGACGCTCGTCCAACCGCTTCAGCTCCTCCTCGTTCGCTTTCTCCATTGTTGCGAGCAGGGATTTGTCTACGGGTAGAGAAGAAGATGACGCGGTGATTGACTTGTAGTATGGGGCCATTTCTGCGTTTCAATTCAAAAGCAATTAACATTGCGATTATTCAGATGCAAGAAGTGCATACCATCGGCTGCGATCGCCTCGAGCAACTCTTTGCGCGCATTCGCGTGTAGGTGCTTTAGAGCTGAGTTGTTAAGTACGAATACATTTTGCGGTACTGTGAGATTTGGAATGGGAAGAACGACTTCGTCGGCCATGATGGGGTAGGTATAGATAGAGGTTGGTACTACATGCGCTGACGCGTCTCTCCTTTACGCATCTTTTGGAGCACGTGCTTCGGAACTTCCCGGATATTTTCTCATCCGCTAATAGTAAGATTGGACTTGTCAAAATCTCGAACCGTTCCTATTTTCGAGACATCAGGCGTGGTGAGCTGGCCGCCATAAGTTCAAAGAATTTCTACCCGTCTCTTTGACCATCCACATTGCATCCACAAAATTCTGAAGCATAGAAATGCTTCGTAGGATCTCAAGTAGCGATTTGGTGAATGAGCGCTATTCCTTTGTCAATAAAGTTTGTTCTTATAAAGCTCATACCATTGTGCTTTGTGGAAACAGCTATTATAGTCCATGCACATGCTTGACCTCAAGCAAAGCGAAAATATGGGATCTCAATCACCCATCCCCCTCTACCGTTGAACATGCGGGTCCCGTGTTTGTTGTCCTCTAGAAATCCATCGGAGCCCCGGCGGACCCTCGTGGATGAAGATTCCTATCAGGAGGAAGACTCACCAGACGGAAAAAGAGCCTTGAGCGGGCTAAAGATGCTATGTAAATGGGAGAAGAGGAGGAGGAGTGGTGCGATGTGGAAAGATTTGATTGTGGGAATACGATGACACCGCCAGCCTATTCAACGCACTTGCAACGCCGAAAGCTCTGCCTTTGCTAGTGCTTATAATGATATCTTCCGAGGTTCGTTTGGAGAAAAAAAATAGTACGTAGAACTCTTTCAATAGTTCAACTATTTACCGCTAAAACATCCAAGAGAGAGTCAAATTGAGGTCTTCTTCAAGTTCTGTCTTCCATATAAGTACGTCGACACACCTCTTCGCAGTAAAATAGCATCGGATCGTTAAACGAAAGATGACACTAGCTCGATCAAATCCTTATATAATTATTCAAATCCACTGCTTTGGATCGGTCTGGTTAATACATTGGATTCGAAGTTTATTTACTAAAAGTACAGGAGTTTGCGTCAAGTAAAAATACAATACACACCCTGAAATCTGAACATCATCCTACGCTTATTCTTCAGCCCTCAGGCCTCGGATCTTACGACCTCCTTTGTTACCATGATATTACTGTGTGACAGTATCCCGCTTGAGTTGCCTGACGTTACGACCTTCAACCTGATGCTAGATTGGGATACATCACCCTCTAGCTCAGCTCGCCATGTCCTAGACAAGTCTGAAGATGTGTTGCGGAGCTGGATCCGACTGTTCAACACCACCAGCAGCGTCGTTGAATACAATTTAGCTCCAACAGACATGGGACCCTCGAAATAGAGCACATGTTTGAAGGTTGGGAGGTAGTACAAAATGAGCGTCAGAGTTGAGATCGACGCTTTAAAGGGAGATATGTTAGTTCAGATCGCTATTCGAGAGAAGAGAATTATATACCTGTTAGGACGCCTGTTTCGATTGTCATTCGGACTAGCTTTGTTAGCAACGCCTGAGTTCGGGAGAAGGTTCCATGTTGACATTGTTGCAGCTGAGGAAAAAACCATGAATATCAACCGCTTTAAAATATGTCACAAAACAGAAGCTCTTACATAGTAGCACATGCAGGTGGCAATCACAATATCGCAAAGAGAGCTCGTCCCAATCCAGAGCTACAGAGAACACGAAATTACTCAGATTAAGCGCCCATATATGAACGGATTCCACCAAACTCCAGTAGTAATTGCTGCCAATTTTTCATGCTGAGTCAGTAAGATGCTGAATTTAGAAGCCCGTTTGGAAAGTATGCCAGTCGCCAAGGCTCCAGAAAACGACACAAGAGACATCTGCGAGGTAAGTGATTCATTAGACATGCAAATCCAACAACTCTGTTTTCACTGCAGTAGCTCACCAAGATTATAGCTATAGGTAGTATTCTCTTCTGCGAAACAACAGCAATTCGGTATGAGTAGAAGCTTTGGACGACGCATGCCACTGTTGCATTCAGAAATCTTTAGCCATCACCTCACTTTCAGTGAGAAAATTGTCAGAAAACATACCAAGGCCACCGATGAAACAAACGGAAAACCATGCTGTATCGATTTCATCGGCGGCCTCTATATTTCCGAATCTAGTAACGACAAACTTCCATATCGTCCCTGTGAGGAGAAATGTCTGAAGTATTTCAACGACGTATACCACGCCGACGATGAACTTGAGCTGTAGTTTGTCTCTTGGGAATGACTGAAAATATAGATCTGTAATACATATTGACTTAGCCGAGAACTAAATGGATCTGAACAAGAAGGACGCACAGACTTGGATAGACAGAACACCAAATAATCCCCAGTTCAATATGATACTGATGAACTATTTGGTGATCGTTGACTGAGAAGTTGCAACTGTGAGCTTTATAAGCAAACCTACTGGAGGGCCTGTTCTACACGGAAGCGACATATGATAATCAATATTTTGGAATTGCAGCACTGGGATTTATAGGCTAACATCTGGGGGAGGTCGATTGTGCTGGGAGAGGCAGCCATTCTAAACGGATACTAGGAATGAGATATATTTTTAGCATATGCCTTCTGTGTTACACTTACGTGTGGGTGATACGAGGTGCCGAGTGAATCAAGAGTCAAGACAATTGTACCAAACTTGTGCTTCGAGTGCTCCTCCTTATAAGTTTCGCAGAAGCATCTAAATATAAATGGGGGATACTGTGGATCAGCCTTGCGGGATGATCATATCGTTCAATGATTATCGAGAAGCCCGAGTAAAGCCTTCATCTAGCGCCTCAGAAGTAAAATAAATCACTCTTGCGCGGTTCGCCCACATCCTTCATCTTGCAGCATGTCTTCATCGCACGAATTTAGAGATTCATCTGCTTCTGACGATCGGATGCACACCAATATCGGTTTTGTAGCTCACAGCATCGAAAATTTACTTGCCTTGTCGTACATTGATATAATCTTAGATCCGAGCCCCGTACACCTTGCGTACACCTACAGGAATGTGGTCAGTCGCATATTTGGGACGAACACGGGTTTGGGGAATACCCTGCAACAGCCGTTGATACCATATCTCTCTTCGGACGCTTCGGGAAGAGGCCTTCATCATCATCATCATGTAGAATGCCCACAGGTCTACAAGATATCGGTCCTGGTAGCAGATGAAGAGGGATTAGCGCCACATCCATTTCATCGTGATGGATTTTTAGTCCTTGGATCATGGCCGGAAGGTGTTGGGAGAGCAATGAATGAGCGTAGAGGTCGAGCCATACCAGATCCCGCGATATAGATCAATGATGGTAAGTTCGCATAGCGCAGGAATATTCTTCGGGAGGGAAAAGCGACTCAGAATCGGATTCTGCGCCTTGTTTGTCCTCCAGAGATGTCAGGCTGGCAGGTCAATTTACTCATTCAAATGAACTCGCGCCTGATTTGAGAATCTTTGTCCACGCCAATAAGTACCACTTTTATCAAACTTTTATTCCAAAACTCCCGATCTGCCAGTGAGAGACGCGTCAGTCTATACATTCCCACGCCCTCGACGCGTGTCCCTCTTTCGCTCATGTCCGCTTCGTCGTTTTCATTTTCATCATCCACCATGTCTTCCGTCCCCGACCTCTTCAAACGCGCACAGGAGAACCCCTCAGAAGCGGAGGGTATATATAAGAAGATTCTGTCTACTGCTTCAGGTGCTATTTGGCCGTTGGTACCATTGGTTTTGAGACTGATCGAACATTGCAGGCTCTGCTGCTACGCCTAGGGATAATGACCAGGCGCAGGATCTGAGAGATCAGGAAAGTGCTCTTGTGAAGCTCGGAGAGCTTTACCGGGATACAAAGTGTGTAACAACCATTGTATATGTTCGGGTGAACTGATTGTATGGTATGGTAGAAATGCACAAGGGCTCGCCGACGTCATCACTCTCTCCCGCTCGTTTATGTCCTCGACGGCGAAAGCCAAGACAGCCAAACTCAGTACGTTTTCTAGATCTACGTCGAAGATTGGATTGCGTTGCTGATGCGGAGGACAGTTCGAACGCTGCTGGACTACTTTAATGCGATCCCGGATAGTCAGACTGTGCAGATGAAGACGCTGACAGATAACATCGCTTGGGCGAAGAGTGAGAAGCGGATATTCTTGAAGCATAGTCTGGAAACGCGGCTTGCGGGAATGTACGTCCTTCTTCATATGTCCGTATCTACTCAACGGTCGGTGGAACTGACCGGACGTACAGCCAACTAGAAACGCAGCAGTACAAAGCCGCTCTGGCGCTCATCGAGACTCTCCTCACCGAACTGAAACGCTTGGATGACAAGATGATCCTGACGGAGGTACACCTACTCGAGAGCCGGGTTTATCGTGGAATCGGGAACTTGGGCAAGGCTAAGGTTGATAGCTCTTCCATCACCTATATTATTGGTCTATGGTTCACTGAATTGCGTATCTTTCTAGGCCTCCCTCACTTCATCCCGTACTGCTGCCAACTCGATCTATTGTCCGCCGGCGCTTCAAGCTGCTTTGGACTTGCAATCAGGGATATTACACGCGGAGGATAAAGATTATACCACTGCGTACTCATATTTCTTCGAGTCGTTCGAGAACCTCTCGGCACTTGGGGACGAAAGTGCGCTCGGAGCGCTGAAGTACATGCTGCTCTGTAAAGTTATGTTGAATTTGGTGCGCACTCATCCCCATCCTTACCAGATCTGTCTATGTCTGCTGAAGATGTTGTCCTTATTGCTTTTTTTTGGATGGTCTAGCCGGAAGACGTGAACTCGCTCCTTACCATTAAATTGGCGTTGAAGTACGCAAACATGCGGGATGTGGAGAGTATGAGGGCTATTGCGCGGGCGCATCAGAATCGCAATTTGGCGGATTTCGAGAAGGCGTTGAGGGATTATCGGGATGGTGAATCGTGTTTCTTCCTTTCTCTGATGTTTGGTTTCCTTGCGTACAATTCTTGTTGACGTTCCTCGCCACCGCGTTCTTGTCTTTCCTATATTTCTCACTACCAATGCCGACCCACTAACACCGTCCAATAGAACTCTCATCGGACCCGACAATCCGCTCGCACCTCGCCGCGCTCTACGACACCCTACTCGAGCAGAATCTGCTGCGTATCGTGGAACCGTACTCGACGGTCGAGATCGATTATGTTGCAGAGACTGTGGGGCAGGATAGGCAGACTGTTGAAGCTAAGTTAGTGTTGTTTTTTTTCTTGGCTTTTTCGCCCTTTGTTCGCGTTGAGGGAGGGAAGCTGACAATGTTTATTTTGCAGGCTCTCGCAGATGATTCTTGATAAAGTGTTCTATGGTGTGCTTGATCAAGGCAGGGGGTGTTTGTTGGTTTATGATCAGCCTGAGGCGGATGTACGTCTTTTCTTCCTCCTTTCTTGTGCCTTTGTCGTCTTCTTTCTCCATTCTTCTCTTCTTCTGCTTACACTCGTCGTTTGCAGAACACGTACGGAGCAGCCATCGAAACGCTCGCGCAGGTCAGCAAGGTCGTAGAGTCGTTATATGCTAAGGTATATTCTCTCCTTTTATCCTCTAGTGTTCAATGAATGACTAAGGGCTTTTAGACTGTGAGAATTGCGTAGTTTTAGTTCTGGAGTTGAGGGGTGGTGTTGTATTTTTACAGTAATTGAACGGAGTTTCTTGTGATGTGAGAGTGTGATTTTGGGTTGTTGAGCTTGGGGAATGTTCCGGGCTAAGAGGCTTTCGCCAGAATTTGAATGACGGGATCAAAATCCTATCGTTTCGCGATAAGTTGGCAAAGATAAATCTATGGAATATGTTCACGGTGTCGTTGGGCTTGAATCATCAAAATTCCAGGAGGACCCGCGCGAGGTGTAAGCAACTTGGTCTGATAATGTTGGGTGACATGTATGTTCGAAGTATCAACGAACGACAAACCAGTGATTATACACGCCAATTTTATACAATCGGGTGCATATATTCAGCTCTTGAACGAGATTTGAGGTATATTTTCCGTGATACAATAATGAGGGGTAAATAATCTACAGATGCAACGACGCCGAAATCCACGATGTACAAATCGTACACTCCACACCCACCAGTCGACTTTCTATACCAACCAACCTACGCCAAGGAACACCACCACACTAATACAAACTATCATGACTGCCCCGCCACTGGCTCGCCGCCTCGCCTCGTCACCCGCCTCACAGCGCCCTTCACCTTCTCCCCGCCCATCTTTCCCCCTTGCACCACATGTTTCGCAGCCCAGCTGACCCCAAACACGATGAACTGCAGGCTCATGAGCACCCCGACGAGGAAGCAGAGGATAAGGACCCCTTGCGGGAAGGTGGAGAAGGCGATGAGTGCGAGGCACGCGGTGAGGGCGCATGAGGATGTGAACATGCAGAGCGCGGGGACACGCGCGGAGAGAGCGAAGAAGAAGTGGGATTCGAATAGGTCGCGGGACCGTTCCTGTGTGTATTTGAGGTTAGGAGTGACTTAGTAGGAGAGATAGGGCACTGACGATGATGGTGGGCGTGTCGGCCCAGTTGTAGCGTAGGAAGAACCATGCGGTGCATGCAATCCCGAGGCCAGAGGATACGCTGCTCGTCGCGATGGCTGCTTTCGCGTAGTCACCCACTGTAAACATGCTGTCTGAGGAGATCGTGAACAAAGCGGTGTTTACGCCTGCCAGACCCAGAAGCTAAATCATCAAAGGTGGATATTAGTTATGTCGAAAGGTCGCGGTGACGAAATGAAGGAAGTACTAACCACGGTGCCAACGGCCACCCATTCGCTTCGCAGCCTGCGGAAAACGGGTTCGAATTCTTCTTCTTTCTCGGCGCAGGAGAGCTCGGCGTATAGCGTGAACGCAGCGAGGACGCTTTCGGTGCGCGTCAGCGTTCGCCGTATTTTGATTTTCTCGGTGTATTGGGGGAGCAGTACGTCCCGTGCCGTGGCGATCCACTCTCTCACTCCTCCCGGCTCCGTCATCTCTAGAGAAATAATCTCAATCTCCCCCGATGCAGCGCGGAACACGAGGTCTTCGGGGAGGGGATGTTTGTGCGGTTGGTGCGGAGTGAGGGAGAGGTCGTCATCGTCGTCGACGAAGGTGCCGCTGTTGATTGATTCATCGCATTGAGCTTGGGAGGGTGATAGTAACGAGTCGAATTCGGATTCTGATTCTGATTCGGAGGCGGAGACAGAGACGGAGGGGCATTCGTCGTCGGTGTACATTGGGTATGGCTTGACCTTCTTGCGTGGGCGGCGGCGACGGAGGCCTTCTAGGCGGGGTAAAGGTTCTATATCGTTGATGAGGTCGGGGACGTCGTCGTCTATATCTAAAAGTGAGCCTGGTTCAAGGAAAGAGAGTGTTGTACACACTATTTATCTTTATTTCATTGTGCCAATCTTCCGAATCTGACCCTGTGGGGGAGCTAACTTCCTCCATCCCCGGTAGCAGGGGTGCCTTCTCTTCCGCGCTAATGCTCATTCGGCTATCGTCAGTGTATTGGCTATCGAGCGTGGAGCTCCTGCTTGGACCCGCCGAGCGTAGATCATCTGAAGGAACGAGTGTGGAAGACGATGAATCGTTGGAAGGGTAAGATGTGAGCGGTGGACGGAGACGCATTTTTAATACGGCGCCCATTTGTGGTCGACCACGCGCGGCGACGTTCTTTTGATCTGGGGTACGGCATTGAAGCCGGATGTCGAGCTCTAGATGAAGGGGTGATAAGTTTCTGTTTAAAAAAGGTGCGAGATGAAGAGATGCTTACTTCCACCGATTGAGGAGTCGTGAAGTTTCTGAAGCTCGGAGAGTTGGTAACAGGCGCTGGCAACGAGGATCCGCCGTTTTTTCTTCTTGCTCTGCGAGCGGTGCCAGACTTTGATCTCGAGTTTGGAGGTGGGAGAGGCTTCGGAGCTGTAAAGTAAGGTCAATTGAAATTTCCAGGATGGAGCAAAAAGGTGTGTCGTACATTTGCATCCCCTCCCGTTGGTTAACGCATTGCCCATCAACACCGAGTAGCGTCTCGTACGGAGCGCCTGCATTTCCGTCTACCTCGACAGTGACGATGGGCCTCCAGGCTTTTTCAGGGCGCATGATGCGCAGGCCTTCGAGCAGGAGAACTGTGACAGGGGTTAGGTAATTAGCATTGCGTCGCGATGCGTAATGTGGATGGACTTGCTTGTGAGGTGCCAGTCTCTGCAAAGACATTCGGATTAGCTGGAGGTTGGCAATGCATTTGTGCACGGTACTCACTGAGGATCCATCGTTAAGTTTCGCGCGTTCGGATTGAGATTTGAGAAGTAGTGGGCTTTGACCGGCTGGATGTACCGAAGCCCAATAAGAGTGAGGTGACGTGCGTAAGTTGGATCGTAACGTGGGCGAGCTGACAATCAGTCAGTCAGTCTGGTAGAGTACCGGTACAGATGCAGTCTGCCTGCGACGTGCAAAGTCGAGGAGAGAAGATAACAGGATAGCAGACGTGGTGAGAGAACAGAGAAATATGTGCGTTAAGCGACGGTGGCATTGCTGTGGTGAGGCGATGCAGGTCCCTGACCGTGGGGGTTGATGAATTATTAAAAGCGCAGCTGCCCGATGCCGAGTCAAACTTTGTTCAAACTTCATAAATAGATAATGTTAGAGTCTGCAAGTTCGAAGAAACTTTGAACATATCTGATACTACGACAAGGAGTCTGAAGTTTTATGCCAAATGATTTTTCCAAGTTTTACGAGCGCAAAACATAACTGAAATAGGAGAAAGACAAATTGAATATGCGATAATAGATTCGAATACTTCTTCCAAATTACAAGGCGCTGTGAGCGGAGTGATCCATCATCCAATAGATCGTTGTGATGAAATACACGAAGAAATTGGGAGTAAAGCGCAGTGTGAGATGAGATTATTTACAATTTACAACAATCGCGTCGTGGACGGAGTTCGGGTAAGTTGGGTGTTCAGCGGAGCTTCCTTGTTAGGTCAAGTTGTAGCATTGCATTAGCGCTATGGACGTCATTTACTCTTTGAGTTCGTATCGCGTTCGTATGCAGAGGGAAGTTGAGAACAGCATTGGGATACAGCATTTGGCTTACCGCATGCACCAACAGACTTGATATGAATAAGATTACAACGCGTTGATACGACCAAAAACGCACTGGGTACATCACTCATAATGCTACTATTTACTCCTCCAGATAATAAATAACTGACGACAACGAAATTTCGCCACATACGTAGCCATGTTGTTCAAACAACGAGAACGCGCTATCGTGCACTGATTGAGCAAAAGCTTGGACACGCATTGCAACAACATGTCATAGTTTATCAATACATAAAATTATACGAAAGAAACTGACTACGGCGGCAACAGCTTACACCATGGGGTTACACGGCGAGCGCGCGTTGCACGGGCGCTTATTTTGTTAGGGGCTGTTTTGACGTGTGTCGCAACCTTCCTCCCTCCCCAACCCGCATCCTTCCTGAATTTTTCTGAATGATGAAATTCATTTAAAACGTGTCTATATCGCAGTTGTGCTGTATACTTTATTGGAGTAGAATGTAAGCTGTAGTTTTAACCTAGTTCATTCTGCTTGCGTCTATATAACTTCTATAGTCCTCATTGAGTCAACTAAATACTCTTACTGTACGATAAAAATCAGGCCTCCTCCTTCTCGGTGATACTACAGTCCGCTATATCACCAAAACATATTTAAGCGCCCAGTCTTGCCAAAGTCGTGCCAAAATTACTCATGTAAATATTTGTACCCGGAGACTGCGGCGCGGCTGAGCGTGACGCGTGTAACGGCCGATTGCGTTTACTACTCTTACGTGTTAGTTACCGACACCCTCATACCTCAATCTACTCGGACTCTCAAAAGCTGGTACCAGGACGCAGAATAACTCAGGTGCGCTGGATAATACATCGATATAACGTTTTGTATTACTGAGCGGAATGATAGCCGATCCACTAGACCCTAGAGATTACTTGGCGATTACTGATAAAGTAGTCATGTCAGACGCTTTCGCGGACCTTTGGTCGACTACCAACCCCGCAGCGAAGCCGAAGGCACCACTTTTATCGTCTGCAGCGTCGAATTCAACGTCGAATTCGAGTCGGCCGGGGTCTTCGAAACCGGATGTATTCTCGCTGCTTGCTGGAACGGGAAGTGGGTCGGGAAGTGGTACATCAACGCCCCGGTACAACTCGCGTCCAATTACGCCCTCTGTG